>JAVDBV010048366.1:0-21868 GCA_032619315.1 Piper longum | reverse complement strand
CACTTGAATACCAAATTACATTGAATTCAAAGCGAGTGAAAGCTCCAACAATGATAATGGGAAGAAATAAAATAAAATGTTTACTTCTTCATATATTTTCTTGTGCTTGGCAGGTCAAAGAACTCGTGATGCTTCAACAACAAAGGCAATTTGGCGTAACCCATTTTCTAGCATTTCAACTAGGCTTTGACGCTCTAACGAAAATCTAGAGCAATCTGGGGCACATCACTCCTCTAGGACTGCACAGGTTTTCCAAGTACCTCGAAGATGATGTTGTGCACGCGCTGATTTGTACCCAAACAAAGAGTCATCAACTTTTAACGAGAGATGAGTAAATTATAGCTCAGTATGATTAGTTATGATAATAATATAATTTTTAAAAATTGAGAGTTGACATTTTACATGGAATATATCAAATGGAGTCCATTGATGTAAAACAATGTAGAAGAGCTCTTTAAAGTCTATAAATATGTATTTATGTTTTCGTGTTCATGTAAAACTCAGGAGTTGTGACAGATCCCTGAATAGTGGATATTCACCAATAAAGAATATGGTCCTAAATTCCATCGTGCTTTAATGGAACTCTTTGCAATGAGAGTATTTTTTTCCGGAAATATCCCTTCGCACGTCCAAACACCCACCAACACACTCAGAGTCACGCCCATTTTCGATATATTAACAATATTTCAAGTTCGATCGATTAACAAAATATGGATCTTATTCTTACAAGACATGGATGGGCACGGCAGCCAGCCACATGCAGTACTATGTCCGTTTGTCGAGGAAGCAGGAATTAAAGGTACGTACACGTAAATTAAGTAGTACATACGTATATAAATACATGATGTGACAATACTGTCAAGCAATCATGACACTATCAACTGCATGTAGTAACTTATAACAGTCAAGCTGATGTTAGTAACATCGCATTATTGTCAAGTAATCTGTATTTTATTTCTTCTTTTTTTTAAAAAAAAAAGGCAACCCGTAAGTAATCTGTAATTATCTTGCCAAAATTTGCCGCTTTTTTCAGCTCCAACAAACGTTGGAAAGAGTGAGCAGAAGCACTCAAGTAAACCATGCACGTGAAAAAGAGTTATAAAGCAATAGTTCTTATTATTATACACCGCATACAGATAAATGAGTACTAGAACAACATGGCGAAGGTAGTCAGAGACACTCTCTAAGCTGAAAATTATAAATGTGATTGATTATTAGACAACAGATAAGAGAGCCGCCAAGGCGCAATGCATGCAGCTCTTTGCTTAATTATTAGTAGAAACACTACGACTGCTACGACGGTCGGCAATTCCCTCATCATCTTAGGTTATTTAAGATCCCCGTCACTCTTGGTCGGGAACAGCTCTAGAGTCTCCACGGGCCTGGCATTCGCCTCCAAGTTCAGAATCCTTACCCAACTATGTTCATTACTACCACTCATTTGTTTCTTCTCGCAGACAAGGTTCGCCATTTGGGCTGTCTCCTCCATCCCTCCCTAAACCATGGAAGAAATAAAAATGTTACTTTAACTAATGTAAGAAGCAAGCTAGCGCCATGTACAAGCTGACCCAAAAACTTTTTTTTTTTGTTTGCGATTACTAATCTTGTACATGCAACCTTGAGAGTACTGTACTTCCATAAAAAAAATGTGAAGGTAGATAATCTAATTATTAACCACTGTCAACTCTAAAAAATTATAGAAGCTATAATTAGATAACGAGGAAATGATAAGTTTTATGTTTACTAATCATCTCTGGTCGGCTTAAACGCGCCATGACAAATATTTCTGGTTGATTGGAACTCACACCGCGCTCTTTCTATCTTTTAAATAGATGGGACATTTAATCACCATTGATTAAAAGAGCTGTTTTACCAATATAATGAAAAATGCGTCTACCTGCTGGACCTGCTGGGAGAAGGTCGATGACGTCTTCTGCTGCTGACTAAAAGATCGCCTAAGCTTCTGCCTATCTCTGGCTTTGCGGTTCTGGAACCAGTAGAACACATTTTTGGGCTCAATTCTGCCGTAAAAGGAGAGGTAAGCGGCTATCTGTCGGATCTGTGAACCGCAGAGTGTTTTAACACCCCTCCCGTACAATGCTCTAAGGATTGCTAGTTGCTCTGGAGTCGGGTGCCATCTGGTACCGGAAACTATCTGTTGATGAGCCATCGGAGGTTGGAGAAGAGAGATTAGAAATGTCATAGGCCAAGACAACTGCTCCTGATTGATCGTGAGAGACACACACAAGTTGGAGTGCTAATAAAGGAGTTCTGAGGACTTATTACTCACGAAGGATTATATCAGTATGTTGTTGATATATTCAATGATACAACTGTAGATCAATTCATTCGCATTACACTGCACACCAAATCTTGTACGAGCAGGTGATTGTTAAAGGTCGATAAAGAGTCTCCGGTGGCTTCCTTCTTAACCAAGCTCCAAGTATACATAGCAAGCTAAACTAACTCTTTCTTCTACCCAGTTTACAGGACCAGAATAATTAGATGACAATTTGATTAAACATGCACGAGCATGCCTACAGTCGTGAAAGAGAGAATTAGCATGCTAGCTGGAAGAATGATCAACAGTTTTTTTTCGTTTCTTGTGTCTACGCTGCTGCATGCTATTCATTAGCATTTTTATTACAAAGTGGCATACAGCTATTACGTACCAGTGAATTACAACAGCTAAGAAAAACACACACGTAACTCGTGTTGTAGGAAATATTAAAAACTGGCTAGTATTAATAACTTTGGAAATAAATTAACTAGTTATTGATTAATTGAAAGTGAACTTTGTAAAAGAACTAATAAGTTATAGAAATTGTAATATGAAAGATATTTCAGTTTTGATCAACTCTGTTTCATCTTAGTAGTTCAAGATTATGGTCTCCTCCTTGTAATATATAGGGCAAATCTGATGGTAAAATTGTTTACCTTGGCAACACCATCCCTTGTATATTATATATCCTTCATAGATTTCAGAACCTTGTAATGGCCTGAGTTTAATTTAATTTGAAATCTATGTATTTAAGTACTCTATAGCAGAATTGAACGAATCCTAGGCCCTTTTAATTCTTCAATAAGTTTTTTATGTACAGTCTCTTTTCTTCTGGGTGTGACAGTTGGACAGTAACCACACACGGTTATTTTTTTCCAGAAAGATCGATCAATTAGAATGTATGGTAAAAAGATTAACATTTGGAGGGGCCTTAAGATAATAAAAATATAACTCCGAGATATAATTTTCTCCATTATATTGATGTACTAATATATAATGTGGACCCCATGAATGGCCTCCACACAATGTTGACATTAATCGGAGGTCATCCAAACATTTTACTTATTGCTCACTTGTCTTCATATGTACTTTAAAAACTCAAAACACGGACTTGGTATGTCATAAAGCCAAGTCGACTCCAAGCCAATTCAGAGTTATTTATATTAAAATTTTTATTATATAAATAAATAATTATATAAAATTAAGTATATAATACTCTTTTAATCCATGAAATTGATAAATACATGATTTATAATACTTAAAAATATTAATTTAACTAATCTAAAAAAATTAATATATTTTAATAATTTTATAATATGGCTCAAGAAGTTAATTACTAAATCAATTGGGTATGAAGTTATTCATAAAGATTAACTCCGCAAGCCATGCATGGAGTCGAGTCAATTTGGGGAATTGTTTTAGTTAGAAAGGAGTTTTATAAGTACGGATTCATCAAGTTCAGCTTGCTCTTTAATTAAATAATCTAATGTTATCAGTAAAAAAGAAGAATGTAAAATCATGCTTTGAATTCAACTAATTATAATATAATAAATTTTAAAAATTAGAATTTGTATCTAACATATCAAATTATATCATTATCCAAAGAAGGTTTGTATATAAAATTGGAGTCTATCTTTAATAAAAGATAAGCATAATAGTTTGTTTAAAGTGATATTATTTTGTTGTTATTTTATGTGTGTGACTTTAATGTGAAATTAGGTGTTTGGCTGCAATTTACCTGTCTTATAATGCAACTATTTTTCCTTGTGAACAAAATCTAGTGACTCATGTTATGAAAGAAATGTAGTTTACAACCAAAGGCTCATAGGTTAAGTGAGATGATCCTTCTAAACAAAGAGGGTTAGTAGGTGGCCATTTGAGGGATATTAGGAAGATAGTCCATCAAGAGAGAGATCAATAATATTGTGTGCACCATCATGTATCTAATTGGTGAATTCAATAAGACCTCAAATTAAAAGTATAGCAAATTTAAACCAATCCAAATACAACAAAAGAAAAAAAAATAAATTATTATAATCTATATTTACTAATTCAATTAAAATATATTTTTTAAAGTCAAATCCATTTAAATCTATATCTAGAATATTAGATTATCTATAGTCTATCTCATTATTTAACGATAATTTATCTGTAATATAAGTCGTTCATAACACGATATCCTGCATAGTTATTATGAAATATATTATTTTAATATTTCCATCTAATTATAATTCATATTTTTAGGTAAAATAATTGAGGATTTTTATAATATATCGGGTTAAAAATCTTTTAAAAATCACTGTAGGAGATGGATAGATTATAAAAATTATTTAAAATCACTATAGCAAAGCATTATCGAATTTGAAAAAAAAAGTCTTATCGAATTGGAATAATGACATGACCATATAGATATCTTTAAAATGCCAAGTGATCGTTACTCTTTAAGAAAAAAAAATCACAATAGAAAAGTTGTTTAGAAGGGTCGTCAAAATTATATAACAATATTAGAAAGATATTATATTTTGAAGAGCTAGCAAAATTGTATAATAATGTTAAAATATGAGACATTGCAAAGTAGATCTTAATTAATACGTATTTTGAAATTGATTAATTTTTTGAGGACTCTTTAATTGTCTTGAAATTTCATGAAAGAAATATAAAATTTGGAGGTTAATTTTTTTTGGGATTTGGATGGTGTTAAAACTTAGTCAAAAGAGATTTCGTTTTTAATTAAAGTTTCCATAAAAATTTTACAAAGTAACATTTTTTTGTGAAAAACAAAAGAACTTTAAAGATATTTTGGAAGGCATGTACATGTGCACATGGAAGGGAATATTTCATTTTTATTTTATTTTCCTGCTATCCACAATATAAGGGAATTTTTTAAAATTTTTATGTCATATCATCTCTTTGTATTTCCATTTCATATAATTTTTGTTTCATTTATACTATTTTCATGTCAACGGAATGAACTTTAAATTCACAAAAAATCACAAGAAATAAAGAACGACATCTCGCAAGAGAGGGGTTTATATAGACATGTTGAAGCGCCTCCTTCACATAGAGGCCTAGCTTTTGCAAGGACTAATCATTATTTAAGTTTAGTTTTCTGACTTGGCATACGTTTATGGAGTAGAATCAATTCCAATAAAATGATGTCATTTATAATATTGTTTATTTGTTAAATAAAAGGTTTGTTGGAAATATATATATCACAACTTGTTTTAAGATGAAGTTTAGCAATCATAAGAAAAATAATCATATTTTAATAGTTTTATTATTTGATCCATTACTCTAGAATATTGAACTACAGATTATTTAACTTAATTGTGGAGTCGCCCATAAATTTTTGGAATATAAATTAAACGGAGTTTTCAAACTATGGTACTTTAATTCAGATCATTCCAAAAACGAATTAGCAATGGATTAACGTTGTCAAATATATTAATATTATAAGAATGGGTTAAAGTGTTTGATAATATAATAATGTAAGAAAATTATGATTTAATATTTTAGCAAGGTATATATAATCGAAGACTTTTAATATGGTGTTGCCACATGTCTTGTAACTATTTTATAATCTTATCTTTTATTTCCCATTCATAAAAATAAATTAAATTACAATTTTAATGTTCTACTATTAAAGTTAGAATTAAAATTTTAAATTATCTAAAATTCCTATTGTAATGTTAAAATCAAACCCTTCCAAATTGATTAATATCGACTAATTAATAAATAATAATATGTCAAAATTTTAAAAAAAATAAATATAATATATAAGATTATAAGAAATAAATATATATACTATAATACAAATCAAGTATTGAAAATACATATTATAAAAATTATTTACTTGAAGTGTATTATATTCTATATCAATTTAAATTTATTTTAAAATTTAAATCGCTTGAAAATGGTTAAATTCAAAAATAATAAATAACTTAAAATCATATCATGCTTCCGTTTGCGCATCACGTGGGCAAACTAATTATTAGATAATATAATAATGTATGATCTTTAAGGTTTAAGATATTAATTGGACATACTGTTAAGTCAACCAAATATGATTTCTAAGTGGGCTTATAACATAAGAATAGAGTAACCGGTAACCGTACCCAAAAAAGAATATTGACCGCTCTAAAGAAAACATTAGATGGCTCTCTTTTGGGTTTAAAACCTATATACCTCTTTATGTGTGTGTATATATATATATATATATATATATATATATATAGTGTATTTTTTAAAAATATGAACTTTAATTAAAACAGTTAATTTTTTATCTAATAATTCATATTTTCAAAATAATAAATATTCATATTTTTAAAATTTAATTCTATGTGCTATTAATAATATTAATAAATTTTAAATATGATCTGTACATTACCCTGGTCTTTGTCTATTATAATATAAAATTAGTATATATCATTCTCTTTACACTTGAAATTGATGAAAATATACAATTTTCATTACTTTAAATATTGATCTAATAAAATGAAAGAAAGATAACGTATTTTAATCATTTTTTTATTTAGAGTCAATCACAAAATATAATGGCAAAAAAAATCTTCGCAACTATGCTTCTACACATACCACGTCACCACACTAGTCGTTAATAATAATTGGGTGCATTTATCTTGAACAATAAAAATTTAATGCTTCTGTTGCAGTTGTTCCACAAATGGAAATATATGTCATTTATTATGTACATGAATGCCAGGTACTGGGAAATTTTTTTCCCATTATCAAGTAAATCAGAAGACCATTTACTATGAAGTTAAATGAGTTAGGGATTTACTCTAGCACTTGTTATGATTAACGTAAATATCTTTAGTTAAAGGATATTAATTTTATTATTACAATTAAATTTTTAAACACCACTAATTAAGAAGATTTAAGTCAATCTTATAAAAGCTATAGCAAGTTTGTTATTAACACTTTCTACAACAAATCCCTAACTCTTTAAATGTTAACAACTTTAATATAAGCCACGGATTTACAAACTCAATGCATCACTTTTTTAATTGTAGTAAATTATCTTAATTAATTATTTTTTTAAAAATATATTAATTTAGTTATTTTCTTCAAATTAAAGTGATTTGTACTGATCAAGAAATTGTTACAGGAGCTTGTTGTCCTTGGCCAAGAAACATATATAATTACATCTTAATGTTTGTGTTTATGGCAGCAAATTTTATGAGTCTTAGTATCATTCGATTAATCATAATGGAAGTTTTATATCTAAAGCTTTAAAATCGTCACAACAAACCATGCAAAAATGTTATTATTTGAAGAAAAAAATTTCAGTGAGCTTGGATAAATGTTTTTGAGTGACATGGTTCACCGTGTCAAATTTTTTTGACGTCGCCTGCTGTGTTAAAAATGGCTAGATGCTGAGGCTCTTGACACTGACGGTTAGTAATGTTAAAGCCGTGACAAAATAGTATTTTGCACTGGAGCTGGAGCTGGCCTTTCATCACCGTAGATTACGGTGACAATTGCTTATTTAGTAATAGCCAGTGAAAGCATTTGGAATACTTATTAGCCCATAACAACTGATATCAAAGCCTAAATTGAAGGTTCATAAAACCTCATTTTAACATTTTAGGTCTTCCATATATAAGGGGGAGATCATTTGACTAGCTTGATGTTGTAAGGTGGCCTCACATAGCTCAGCCGGATTGAACATGTAAATTTGGAGTATTCCAAAAACTCACGTAATATCCACGTCTCACATGTTTTGATTGGCATGATGCATAAAAGGGAAAATTGTCAATTCCAGAGATGTTAATGTAACAACCTGATCGAATTATTTACAAAGTGATGGGTTTAAATTGCCCCTTGAGAAGTGTTTAATCAAGTTAAAGGTATATAAGAACATCGTCATTTGTATATTAAATCTTTTCCCTAGAGTATTAAATGCGGATTATTTTTTGGGGTTATGATAATCCATCCATATTTAAAAAAATTCCTTCTTCGAAATTTTTTCTTCAGGTTATTGGGTCTTATATTCCTACCATTCTTTCTTCAAGAAATTTCATCGACAAAGTTCTATTTCTGGACTTCCTCGGCTTATATATTGACTTTAAGAATGCCCTTGCCTCTCGAGCCGGAGGTGCACGAAAGCTTATTGAATCAATATTGGCCTGCAGCACCAAAAACTATATTTTTCCACGCAGCTACTACATTACCATTTGTATCCATATAACAAGACATGAACAGATAGGGTTTAATATCATATCATGTGTCACCTCGTGGACGGCTGCCCTTTATCTATTCTTTAAATAAGTTAGTTGGCTCTTCAATTTTCCATGTATGCAAAGTCCAACATTGCAACCGATATTTTTATGATTAGTTCTGGTGAATTACTTACCGGCATTGATATCGGAAACAAGAATTTGTACACGCACATGAATCATCCTACTGTGCAATAAATCTTTTCGAGTCAGAAACACGCACATTCTTTCAAGGCCCAAGACAGCAATTTTTTTTTAACTGAGTAAATCTATTAAAGTATTGTTGCTCTTTATTTATTTATGTTTTATTAGTATATACACGTATATACATTCTTGTGAATTTGCGATAGTTCAAAAGTGAAATCAATTATCTTGGTTACCATAGAAGTGGTAGGATGCTTTGTTTCCTCACCGTATGTGTGTATATATATATATATATATATACACCGTACGTTAACCGATATGGAGCCAGGCCAGGAACTCGCTTGCAGTAATGAATAATGAAAAGAATATATAAACAATGCATGGTTGAGGAATCAAATGCTAATTTATGATGTTTGTCATATATAATTGGTTTTTTATTGAATGAACAATCAACCTGTCACCACCGAGGAGGCAATAGGCCAGTGTTCCAGCTAAGTCATGTACGGAAAGCTAGATATTGTATGGGGAGAAAATCCAACATTGTATGCATAAACAAAAAAGTAGCACCTCTAAGAAGGCTTCACAAAGTGCATCAGAATAAATCACCTTCTCCAACTTATAAAATAGACCATTCCTTGCAATAAGCCGGTTGCATTATCAAAGGAATAAACTTATAAAATTGTATTATCCTGTTCACAAGAAATAAACCAACTTCATTGTCATACATTGAACCTGCCTTATTTTTATAGTTACAGATTATTAAGGCACTATAACATGTGGCACCTTCACAAAACACCCAAGCCTTGGATTTCACTAGGATCATAAACTGTAAGCATTTCTTTCTAAAGAAAAGATGGTAAAAACGTCACAATTTTTGAGCGCGCGCACTTGATTTACATCAATTATAAACTTAAGCTGCTCATCCAGTAAAACCTCATAGCGTTATAGAAGCACACAAGAAATGGCTAACAACAGAAGTTAATCACACATGCCAAGTTGTTCAAATTGCATCCTTCAAAGAAATGAATAACATCAGTTTTCATTGCATGCCTGCTGGAGCCACTAAACCGTCCATAGATTAAACCTGAAAACACAAAGCGGTTAGTCTTGAATTGCCATTACAGTGAGAAAAAAGTACACACAAATAGTTTTCCTAAAACATCAGCAATCACGGAAACAAATTTATAATAATCAGATTTTGATCCAAAATACGTCATGATCACCACCATCACCATCTTAATAAGTTCCGTTATCAATTTTATCATTATTTACATAGTTCAGGAAACAAAACCTCTTCCATTAATATCAGCACCTAAATCACGAGTCTTCCTACCGAACAGGATTTAATTTATTAAGTTCCTCCAAGTACATTTTAATACAATCAGCTTCTTGCACAAAGGGAAAAACTAAGAGAAAGTAGTAACATCAAACGAACCCAGAGTACTTCTTAAGTAAGTCCACTTCTATACAAAATAAGCCCAGTAGGAAACTTCACATAACTACCAGCGCACCAAGAGACCAATCCTACAATCTGTCCTCTCTTTAGTATCCTTATAAAACTGAAAAATTCTAAAGCTATCTGATAATCTGCATTAACCAAAAGGACCATTTTCCACCCCAACTTGACAAAATCTCTTTAACACCCATTTCCTTCTGAACAGTTTCTAGACCATTTGGTCTCACTGCCACTCCATTACCAACCAACACAAAGCCTAGTTTGCAAAACGTTGCAGCTCATGCAACACCTACACTTCAATCATCCATTACAATCTCAAGCCCTATATTATAAGATGCAGCATGTACTACACATTGCCCCATCAAGTTAGTCCCCCTTCAGGCATCAATTCAACCCATGTAGCTCGCAAACTACTTCTGATCACTTCTAGTACTGACCGTTATCCCCACAAGAAAAAAAAGCTATTATTCAAGACAAACAAAAATACCGAAAAACCACAACTTGTACAAATACAAAAAAGGAAGACATAAAAGAACGAAAATTATAAAAACTAGTTCAAGAAGTTCTTTTTAAAAAAAAGATTATTAAAAGAATGGATTATAAATATGATAAAAATTGCGCTTGAAAGATAGATATTGATAAATAAATGACAGAGATATTTGAAAAAATAATTAATAACACATGCGCAAAAAATAAATAAAAATTTTCACACTTTAGATAGAACAACTTTATAAATTTAAAAAGGAAGATATATAAAAATTATTTATACATTTTAACACGCAAGAACAAAAACAATTAAAAATAGTTTAAGAAAGTTTTTATTAAAAAAAGATTATTGAAGAAATGGTTTGCAAAGATGATAAGAAAAGTCGTTAGTTAAATTATTTTAAAAGTTAAAATCTCATTAAGGTGAAACCACATGAAACAAATACAATGAGAATTTTATTTTTTTAAAAAAGTTGGATAGATCTTAAAACCGCATGAATAGATCTTAGTTATTTTTCTTAAAAAAATTATTAGGATGACCTAAACAAACTTTTAAAATCCTCAATATCTTTATAAAACTTTTTTACTTCCAAATTATACAAAACCACAGTCTCTCTCTTTTTTTCCCCTCTTTTCTTAAAGAAACTCTTTACAATGAGAGTGTTTTTCCCGGAAATATCCCTTCGCACGTCCAAACACCCACCTACACACTCACAGTCACGTCCATTTTCGATATATTAATAGTATTTCAAGTTCGATGGATTAACAATATATGGATCTTACTGTTACAAGACATGGAGGAACATGGCAGCCAGCCACATGTAGTACTATGTCTGTTTGTCGAGGAAGCTGGAATTAAAGGTAATTATTGATTATTAGACAACAGATAAGAGAGCCGCCAAGGAGCGATGCATGCAGTTCTTTGCATAATTATTAGTAGAAACTCTACGACTGCTACGTTGGTCGGCTCCCACATTTCTACAGTCTCGACGGGCCTTCCATTCGGCTCAAAGTTAAGAATCCTTACCCAACTATGTTCATTACTACCACTTATTTGTTTCTTCTCGCAGACAAGGTTCGCCATTTGTGTTGTCTCCTTCATCCCTCCCTAAACCATGGAAGAAATGAAAATGGGATGTGTTTCCTCCCCAAGCTCCGCAACGAGTTCCTTGCCTTTGCTCTGCTTGGAACTCTGCTTCGTTGGTGCCATCCTAACGACGATATCTGTAACAAAGCAGATTGCAAACGACTATGACAAAGGGTTGGAATAAGATGAGGTTTTCAGGGTTTTCCTGAAAAGGCGGAGCAATTGCGTCCACAAATGTTTTTGATTTCCCAAAAGAATGCTCTAATTCTGTTACAGCCATGTTTTATAGCTTCCCGTCTCATCCTTATTTAAGACAAGGAAATTATATTTTCACCCTTGGCTTTCTCCTCTTCTAACAATATTCATACTAATACCCTCCCTATGAGGAACAACCTTGCCCTCAAGGTTACAAGATACAACAGTTTGCAAACATCAATTTCCCATTTGCAAGGCAACTGGGAGAGTTGGTTGGATATGAACATCTGTAGCCACCGAAGCTTTCAATTGAGAGATGTGAAAGACATTGTGTATTTGAGTGCCGGCCGGCAGCTGCAACTCATAAGCAACCTGACCAATGCGTTTGATGATTGGGAAAGGACCATAAAATCGTGTAGCTAATTTGTTTGATTTCTTTGATCTCAAGGAGTGTTGTCGGTATGGCTGGAGTTTCAAATAAACTTGCTGCCCTACCTGGAACTCAGCATCACGTCTCCTGAGATCATGATAATGCTTCATCCTCAGCTATGCAGCCGCCAAATTGTCCTTCAATTCTCTTAACAATTGATCTCTGTTCCTTAGCACATCATCAACCTCTGTTGTTTTAGTTGTTCCAGCAATGTATGACAGCAAAGTGGGTGGCTGCATATTGTACCTGGCTTCAAAAGGACTCATTCGGATTGCAGATTGGAAGCTGGTGTTATAACAAGACTCAGTCTAAGGGAACCATTTAACCCAAATATGTGGTCTATCTGCTGTAAAATATCTCAGATATTGCTCTAACACTTTGTTTATCGCTTCGGTTTGGCCATTAGTTTGAGGGTGGTAAGCTGAGCTGTAATTGAATGCCACTCCTTGTAATCTGAAGAGTTCATTCTAAAAGGAACTAATGAAAGTTGGATCCCGATCACAAATTATGGATGTTGGCATACCATGCAACTTGAATATTTCTTCAAAAAATAGCTGAGCAATCTTTTGAGCTGTAAATGGATGACCAATAGGGATGGAATGACTGTACTTAGAAAGTCTATCCATGACTATGAATATCCCATCCTTTGCATTACTTCTTGGCAATCCACTAATGAATCCATACTGATTGAAGTCCAAATTTGTTGGGGTATAGGCAGTGGTTGTAGTAATCCCGCTGGTGCTAATGTTGAACTCTTGAACTTTTGACAAATGTCACAGTTCTGCAGATAGCTTACCATGTCCTTGTACATCCATGACCAAAAGAAAACTGCTCTAAGTCGTTTCAAGGTCTTTTGAATCCCCTCATGAGTACCATCATGGAACTCCTTCAAGATGGTGGGTATGATATCCATATGAGAAGTCAAGTAGATCCTATGTTTGTAGAATAGGATGTCGTCTTTCAATTCCCACCTAGAAGACAGCTTGTTGTCAGCACATTGCCGCTTCAACTTCGACAAATGCTCATTAGTGGTATATACTTGTTTGATCACCTCCAACCAACTTGGCACGACCACTAAAAGTGTTGTACATGAGAGAAATTTTGTTTTCTTTCCCATGTCTCCCACCGTTTCTGGCAACTCTCCTTCATGTTGTCTAGACAAGGCATCGGCGACTCTATTTTCCTTTCCGGGCTTGTATTCGATGACAAAATCATATCCCAACAGCTTCACTAACCACATCTATTGTGTTGTGGTCTGAATTTACTGATCCCATAAAAATTTGACACTGGAGTGATCAGTCCGGACCACAAATGTCGCCACTTTTGGATAGCCAACACTAAACCCATCATCTCTCTTTCATAAGTTGACAACAATAGATTCCTCCCATTCAATTTTTTGCTAAAAAACTCAATGGGCTGATTTTGTTGCATCAAAACAGCCCCTATCCCCATCCCACTCGCATCACACTCTTCCACAAAGGGTATATTGAAGTTTGGTAACACCAACACCGGAGCCTCTGTGAGAGTTTGTTTCAAGTCATGGAAAGATTGTTCCGCGAGAGGGTCCCAATGATAAGAATCCTTTTTCAGTAAATTAGACAATGGAGCTGCTAGAATACCAAAGCCCTTAATAAATTTTCTGTAGTACCCCGCCAACCCCAAGAAAGCTCTTACACTCTTGATTGATCTTGGTGTCGGCTAATTCACAATAGCCTCTATTTTATCCTTGTCCACCTCAACTCCTTCAAAAAGAAATAACATGTCCCAAATACTGAATTTGATGCAATCCAAATGAACATTTATCCTTCTTAGCATATAACTCATGTCTTAGCAACTCTTCCAATGTCAATTCTATATGGTATATGTGTTCATCCCAACATTTGCTGTAAATAAAAATATCATCAAAGAAAACTAATATGAATTTTCTGAGATAGGGAGCAAATACCTCATTCATCAAAGCTTAGAAGGTTGAAGGGGAATTGGATAACCCGAATGGCATGACCTTAAATTCATAGTGACCATGGTGTGTACAAAAAGTTGTTTTGTGTGCATCCTCTCCATACATCCTTATTTGATGATAACCAGAATTCAAATCCAGCTTAGAAAAATAGGTAGTGCCGTGTAATTCATCTAAGAGTTCATCAATATTGAGAATAGGGAATTTGTCCTTTATCATTACTTTGTTGAGGGCCCTATAATTGACACATATCCTCCAACCCCCATCCTTTTTCTTGACCAGCAACACCGGAGTTGAATATGGACTTGATGTAACCTGAATTATGCCATCCTCAAGTAATTGCTTGACTTGTCTCTCAATTTCATTTTTTGGAAGTAAGGGTACTGATATGGTTTCACGGCTATCGGAAGTGTTCCCTCCTTAAGATTCACATGATGATCATAAGGTCATGTAGGTGGTAAACCCTTGGGTACAGAAAACACCTTTTCGAACCTTTACAGCAGCTGGTCCAAACAATCTTGTTGCTGAGCTGTTAAGGTGGTTGCTCCAAATCCCTGTTCTTCACCATCTGCAAATTCATCAATAATCCTTGCTTTCTTTTTCTGAAGGATTGTGAAATCTGTTTCTTTTCACACAACTGACTTGGAGGGGTGATCTGCCCTCTTAGTTCCACTGTTTTCTCTTTATCCTTGAAGGACATCGTGAGTGATACAAAGTCCCATAGTATTGGTCCCAATGTCTTCAACTACTGAATTTCCAAAACAATATCAATCTCTTCTAGCTGAAGTATAAAGAAATATGAAGTAGTAGCATATCCTGAAAGATCAATCTTGATAGCTGAACACCTTCCCCCACAACACATTCGGTCACCATTAGCAATCTGAACCTTGAGCCCACTGCTTATTTCCTTTGGCAACTTAAATTTCTAGACCAGTCTTGCATTCACAAAATTGTGGGAGCTACCAAAATCAATCAGAATCGTTACTTGGTGTCCACCCACTCTTCCTAGCAACCTCATGGTGTTTGAAGTTGAGGTACCTGTCAATGCATTCAAGGATATGGCTGGAGTGAGGGAATCACCTTCCTGGTCACTATCTTCCTTCTCTGACAGTTCCTCCTCCCTCACCACTTCAATGACGAATAATCTCTTACACTTGTGTCCAGGTATGAATTTCTCATCACACCTGAAACACAATCTAACCTCCTTTCTCTCTTATAACTACTTGACACTAAATTTCCTTCCATGAGTAATCTCCTTGGGTTGTTGTTTTGCTCCTCCACCAACATCTTCTTTAACAGATCTGACGCTTCCCCCCTTGTTAGAAGGACCAGATGTGTTTTGATAACCCCAGCTCATTGCTTTTACTATAGTCAGTGATCTCTGATTCACATGGTTTTCTAAATGCCTAGCCAAATCCTAAGCATCCAACAAAGTGTCTGGTTTCCTTGCTTTCACCTCCATTCGCAATTGGGATTTGAGGCCACAAGTGTAGTTGCTGATCCTCTGCTTTTCGGTCATGTTACCAGCTCTAGTTGCCAACCTGTTAAACTAAGTTGTATACTCTTGCACTGATGACTCCTGCTTCAACCTAGTAAGATCACCAAAAAAATCCTCATACTATGATGGACCGAACTGCAGATTCATGGCTTATTTTAATTCTGGCCAGCTAGGAATTCCATGGTGTTCTTGCAGCATATCGAACCAAATCTGGGCATCATCCTCCAAATGGAAGCTCGTCAATTCTACTTGCAATCTTTCATTGATATGATGCAATTGGAAGAATTTCTCTACTCGGCTAAACCAGGAGATAGGGTCCTTGCTTTCGTCAAACTTTGGGAAGCTTATCTTGGAACCTTTCAGAAAATCCTCATTTGGAGATGTGTAAAGACTCCTCCTGGGCATTCTGTCGAGCACGTTCAAGCCCAACTCTGGATATTCCCTGCCGATTTCTTCCACCAGAAGCCATGACGGGCGTCTCCAATCGAGATGGCCCTGGCTGTTGCCTACCACCCGCATAATTCGCTTGCTCCCCCAAATTGGAATTTCGATGATTTCCCTATACCTGATCATTAACATTTCTTCCCTCTGCAATAACCCTAACGTCAGGAGTTCCAATCCCTTCCCTATTATCAAGCATTCCTCTATTCTCCCCATTAGATTGGAACAACAATTCAAGCCTTGTAGAGATATCAGCAAACGCAGAGAGGAGATGATCTTGTACGTGTCTGATATGAGATAACTCCTCCAAATTGGATAAGAATTTTGTCCCTCCCTCATCCTGCTCTGATACCAATCTGGGATGTGTTTCCTCCCCAAATTCCACAATGAGTTCCTTGCTTTTGCTCTGCCTGGAACTATGCTTCGCTGGTGCCATCCTAACGACGATATCCTGCAACAAAGGAGATTACAAACGACTATGACAAAGGGTTGGAATCAGATGAGGATCATCTGATTCTAAGGTTTCCAGGGTTTTCCTGAAAAGGCGGAGCAATTGCGTCCACAAATGTTTTGATTTCCCAAAAGAATGCTCTAATTCTACAGCCCTGTTTTATAGCTTCCCGCCTCATCCTTATTCAAGACAAGGAAATTACATTTTCACCCTTGGATTTCTCCCCTTCTAACTATATTCATACCAGAAAATGTTACTTTAACTAATGCAAGAAGGAAGCTGGTGCCATGTAAAAGCTGACACAATAACTTTTCTTCTTTTGTTAGCGATTACTGATCTTATACATTCAACCTTGAGAGTACTGTAACTCTCAAAAAGTACAGAAGCTATACTTAGATAACGAGGAAATGATAATTTTTATGTTTACTAATCATCTCTGGCCAGCTTAAAAGCGCCATGACAAATATTTCTGGTTGATTGGAACTCACAACGCGCTCTTTCTATCTTTTAAATACATGGGTCGTTTAATCACCATTACTTATAAAAACTAGTCTACCAATTTAATGAAAAATGCGTCTACCGTCTGGAGCTACTGGGAGAAGGTCGAAGATGTCTTCTGCTGCTGACTGAAACACCGCCTACGCTACTGTCCATCTCTGGCTTTACGTTTCTGGAACCAGTGGAACACATTTTTGGGCGCAATTCTTCTGTAAAAGGAGAGGTAAGCGGATATCTATCGGATCTGTGAACTTCAGAATGTTCTAACACCCCTCCCGTACATTGCTCTAAGGATTGCCAGTTGCTCTGGTGGAATGATCTTCTTCACCAGCGTCGATGAGAAGTTCCTTGCCTCTGCTCTGCTTCCCACTCTGCTTCGGGGGTGCCATCTCGATGATGACCTGCAATTCAAAAAGGTGGAGCAATGATCTAATTCGAGCAAGGGAGCAGGGAAGAATCCTGATCCAGTAGGTGTTCTTCCTGAAAGATTGGAAGATGGATAACAAACAATCAATTCCTGTGCTCAATTCAATTCGATGCTAATTACAAAACTACCCTTTGTCCCATACCCCTCTTACTATATTAAAAATTCGTGCCGGAAGCTATCTGTTGATGAGCCATGGAATGTTTGAGAAGAGAGATTAGAGATGTCATAGGCCAAGACAATTGCTCTTAATTGATCGTGAGAGACACACACAAGTTGGAGTGCTTATAAAGGATTTCTAAGGACTTATTACTCACGCAGGATTGTATCAGTATGTGGTTGATATAACCATTGATCAATTCATTCACGTTACTCTGCACACCATATCTTTTATGACCAGGTGATTTTGCGAGGTTGATAATGGTGTGATCTTCTTCTCCAACATCGACGGTGATGTCTTTTCCCCTGCTTTGCCTAATGCTCTGCTTCGACGGTACCATGGAGAAGACGACGGAAATGGAGATCGAGCACTTGGGGATCGATCTGGATCAATAGAATAGGGCGACGCCCTGCTACCAATGTATTCCTCCTGAAAGATCGGAGAAGAAATAAAAGAAACGAAAACAAATTCATTCATTCATCCAAAGATCCATGTTACAATGACGATGCTCTGTTTTTATATCCCCACGCCGCAAGCCCATGCTCTGTTTTCCCGCCAGCCCATCTCATTCAACATAGCCCATTACACTCATGCCCTCTCCCCCTTCTCTTCTCACTATATTCATACCAGATAAAGAGTCTCCAGTGGCTTGTTTCTTCCCCAAGCTACAAGTGTATATAGCAATCTAAACTTACTCTTCCTTCTAACCAGTTTATAGGACCAGAATAATTAGATGACAATTTGATTAAACATGCACGAGCATGCCTACAGTAATGAAAGAGAGAATTAGCATGCTAGCTGGAAGCATGACCAACAGTTATTTTTCATTTCTTGTGTCTACCCTGCTGCATGCTATTCATTAGCATTTTTATTACAAAGTGGCATACAGCTATTACGTACCAGTGAATTACAACCACTAAGAAAATCACACACACGTAACTCGTGCTGTAGGAAATATTAAAAACTGGCAAGTATTAATAACTTTGGTAAGAAATTAACTAGTTAGTGGTTAATTGAAAGTTAACTTTGGAAAAGAACTAACAAGTTATAGAAGATTTAAATAAATCAGAGATAAGAAAGTATACCTTGCAACAAACACAATAAGATCGGGATGTTTTCACAAGCCGATTCTACTCACAATATTGGAGAAGAATCCCCAAAGTCAACCACTAAACCATTATATCTAATCACGTCGCCCACTAGAGAATTATATATAACGTGTCTTTCTATTAACGGGTCTTATTTATATTTGGACACAATAAAACTCCTACACGAGTGGGTATTCTCTAATATATACTCATACCATAAATAGAAAAAGTATTTAAAAAATAATTAGGATGTAATTACGTTTCTTTAAATAAAAAAGTCCTAATAGATTTGGGATATCCCCAAATATTTGGCAGAATTAAATATGTCCAACAATTAGGAAAAATCAAGTTTGTAACTACATAGGCTGAAATGATTTTTCAAAAAAAATATTTACATTTCTAATTTCTGGTTATATGTATAAATTCGGGACTCATACTCTATTCCATTGGACCTAGAGTTGGTCCACGCTAACTAAGAGTCATCTGTTGTACATTTATTCGCTACAACGCAAAAAAAGAATATAAAATGAGTATTCATGAATAAGTATATGATTTATATAACTTTTAGTAGAATTTATTACCCACCTTAGGGAATCATGTCGTAAGACAGATACCATGGAGTTTAGCATGCAAAGCCAATAAAATGAAGTCTACTCGGCAAGTCTTTATAGTTAAAAACGAAGGTTTAAAAATTGTGATATGAAAGATATTTCAGTTTTGATCAACTCTGTTTCATCTCAGTTGTTGAAGATAATGGTCTCCTCCTTGCAATATATAGGGTAAATTTGTTGATAAAATTGTTTACCTTGGCAACACCATCCCTTGTATTTTATATATCCTTCATATATTTCAAGGCCTAGTAATGGCCTAGGTTTAATTTAATTTCAAAGCTATGGATTTAAGTACTCAATAGCAGAATTGAACGAATCCTACGCCCTTTTAATTCTTCAATAATTTTTTTATGTATTGTCACCTTTTCTTCTGGGTGGGACAGTTGGACAGTGTTATATTTTTTCAAAAGTTTGATTAATCACTATTTAATTGCATCTTGCTGGTAACAGTCAAATTTTATCCATTCAATTAGAATGTATGGTAATAAGATTAACATTTGGAGGGGCCGGAGGCAATGATTTGTAGGGCCTTAAGATAATAATATAACTCCAAGATATCATTTTCTCTGGCACCAATATATAATATGGACCCACGAATAGGTTCCTCACGAAGTTGACATTAATTGGAGGTCATCCAAACATTTTCCTTATTGCTCACTTGTGTTATCGGTTGATATGTAGATTAAAAACTCAAAACACAGGCTTGGTATGTCATGGAGTGAAGTTGACTAAGAGGCGATTTGGAATTATTTATATTAAATTTTTAATTATATAAATAAAAATTTATATAAAATAAGTATATAATACTCTTTTAAACTTTGAAATTGATAAATGCGCGATTTATATTACTTTAAAACATTAATTTAACTAAACTACAAGAAATTTAATATGTTTTAATAACTTTTATAATATGGCTCGAGAAGTCAATTATTAAATCAGTCGAGTATGAAGTTATTCATTGAGTTTCACTTCGCAAGTCATGCATGGAGTCGAGTCGATTCGAGGAATTTTTTAAGTAAGAAAGGAGTTTTAAGACTACAGGTTCATCAAGTTCATCTAGCTCTTTAATTAAGTAATCCAATGTTATCAATAAAAAAGAGAATGTAAAATCATGCTTTGAATTCAACTAATCAAAATATAGTAAATTTTGAAAATTAGAATTTGTATCTAAGATATCAAATTATATCATTATCCAAAGAAGGTTTGTATATTAAATTGGAGTCTATCTTTAATACATGATAAGTATAATAGTTTGTTTAAAGTGATATTATTTTCTAATTATCTTTTGTGTGTGCCTTTAATGTTGGCTGTGATTTGCCTGTCTTTATAATGCAAATATTTTGCTTTGTGAACAAAATATGACTCATGTCATGAAAGAAATGTAGTTTACAACCAAAGGCTCATAGGTTAATTGAGATAATCCTTCTAAGCATGGATGGTAAGTAGGTGGGCATTTGAGGAATATTACGAAGATAGTCTCTTAGGAGTGAGACCAATAATATTTTGTTCACCATAATGTATCTACTTGGTGAATTCAATAAGACCTCAGACCAAAAGTCTAGTAAATTTAAACCAATCAAAATACAACAAAAGAAAAATAATAATAATAAATCAAATTATTATAATCTCTATTTCCTAATTCAATTAAGAAATATTTTTAAAGTCAACTCCATTGAAATCTATATCTAAGATATTAGATTATATGTAGTCTTTGCATATTTAACGAGAATTTATCTATAATATAAGTTGTCACTATATCGTGTGTAGTTATTATAAAACATATTATCTGGATATTTCATCAACTATAATTCATATTTTTGTGGGTAAAATAATCAAACATTTTATAATCGTGTTAAAAACTCTTTCAAAAATCACTATAGGGGATAATAGATTATAAAAATTATTTAAAATCAATATAGCAAAGTCTTACCGAATTTGAAAAAAAAAGTCTTATCGAATTGGAATAATGAGATGAGTATATAGAAATCTCTAAAATGCCAAGTGATCGTTACTTTTTAAAAAATTAAAAATCACAATAGAAAAGCCATTTGGAAGGGTTGTCAAAATTATATAACAATATTATATGGATATTATATTTTGAAGAGTTAGCAAAATTCTATAATAATATTAAAAAGATGCAACATTGCAAAATAGATCTTGATTAGTATGTATTTTGAAATTGATTAATTTTCTACGGTATGTTTAATTATCCTAAAATCTCGACAGAAATATAAAATTTGGAGGTCAAATTTGTTTGGGATTTGAATGTTCTTAAATCTTAGTCAAAGAAATTTTGATTTCAATTAAATTAAGTTTACATAAAAATTTTACAAAGTAACATTTTTTATGAAAATAAAAGAACTTTAGAGATGTTTTAAAATGCACATACACGTGCACACAGAAGTGAATATTTAATTTTTATTTT
>JAVDBV010048365.1:0-14487 GCA_032619315.1 Piper longum | reverse complement strand
AGAAGCACCGGGTTTTTATAGAATTGGGATAATTCTTTGGTGAGAAATTTCCTCCGGCAGTTGTAAAATAGCATCTACCTCTTCTTCAGGAAATTCTCCCTCCGGCAGTTTTGGAATCGTATGACCAATTCTTTTGTAATTTACAGGAAATCATCCCCGTTAATAATTAAATACCGCCCCTATAATTTATTCACATGATCAAATAAATATGTGCAAACAGATATATAACCTTGAATTGTTGTGTTGTATAATAGCAAGTGCATTTTTAGTAACATGAGAGTTCTTCAATGGAAAACTAAGGTTGCTTTAAGAAGACACTGTTTAATGACTACCTCTAAATCCCCGTGAAAACCTCTAAACAATATTATTATCGACTTTGGTAAACTCTAAATAATACGATTATAAAATCATATAATTTTAGCATTTTGCTTACCTGAGCCACATCGTCATTGAAGATGTAAATAAGCCAAAATTATTCGCAAATATTTTATATTTGCCTCAATTTAATTTAAATTCGTACCCATTAATTTTGTGTTTGAAAAAATACTCATCTTGAAATAGATATAACAATAAATAGAATTTGAATTAAAGAATATTTAGTTGACTCAAAATTCAAATTTGATGATTCAAATATAAAAAATAATCGACTTGGGTCAACTCATCAATATTATTAATAACTTATATAATATTAAAAAAAAATAATCTTATATAAGTCAAATACAAATAAATATAAGCCTAAATTCTATAAACTTTAAATAAACTTAATTTAACCCAAAATACCTCAAACTAATCAAGAAATTGAAACTTAAAAAATCAAATAAAATTCAAAAACATCCCTACTCCCTCGTTTACACCCCTGATCACCGCTATCCTAAAAAATACTTGTTACCTTCAAACACAATAATATAATTATTACCTACCCAATAGAATAGGTTCAATTTAAAAGGGGGCTCTAGACAACAAATCCCCCTACAAATAAATAACCCCTATCTACTTACCCCACGCCCTTTCCGACGGCATTCTCATGGCCACCCCTCGCTTCCATTAGATATGGGACTTAATGTTTACAACATGCCTCAAAAGAAACCAAGGTCAGCTAGCATACATGTGAGCTTCGTTAATCGACAAATTCCTTGTACACTACCGATAGACTTGAAAGAAAGTTCGTAGGTCACAGAGCCTAAACATATCCACCTCTTTGAGCGATTCTTTTCTAATGGACTAAGCTTCATGGCAATCCCCATGTAGGTAGTGTTTTGTTTGGGATTTTCGTGGTCTGCGTTTTAGGTGTAATGGCAAGCAAAATTCCTTCTACAATTTAGGTTTTTTCTTTTAATGTCAAATTAGGAACATACAAAAAAAGTCAATATTCTTTATGATGTTCGCAGTTCAATCCACTTCTTCACAAGAACTCCACAAACAACGACGACCATTAAGGACTCCAACCCAAAAAAAGGGAATGCGCATTTCAGTTTCCAATCAGCTATTTTATGCCTGGCCTTTGCCCTTCGCTTCTCTCCACGTTGTGAACACTTCACTGTGTTTCATGATCCAAAACCTCTCAATCTCCTCTGCCTTCCTCCCGGGTAGTCTTCCTGCTATCAATGACCACCTAAAAACCCACAAGCAATGGAGCTTTTGCATTAGTTAACCAATCACAAATAGATTTTACTAGTATAAGTGGTAAACAAATTACTTGTTTAACATCTTCTGAGGTTTGACAATCCGACGAATTTATAGAGAAGACCAAAATTTTGATGCTGAAAAGTAGTTAAAACCCAGAAAACCTTTGTTTCCCCATTTCAACAAATTATATTTATGTCTTGACTAGTACATTCAAAATGTTAACCTTTCAAGAGAATTCATCCCCCACACTGCTCAATTACCTGTCACCTACAAGCCTGTACATTCTGTAGATGAGGTCCACTTCTTGTTCTGTCATCTCTACGAGTTGCCACTCAGTACTGCAAAAAGAAGATGAACACATGTTATAACATTATTTTGTCCATCAAACCATAGACCTACCAAAACCAGGGTAGGTGTGGATGAACCTTTCGACTCGGTTTTAAATCTCTGAGCTCTTTCTATCTGGTGTTTGTCCATAGTAAAGTAGTAGCCCAGAAGGAGGTGGCCTGACCGATGGAAATTTACAGAGAAGATGATGGACAAAGCAGCTACCAATATTGAACGAAAAGGATTAGAAGCACTTGACATAAGACGATTAAACTGTGAACTGTCAACTTGCTCTGGGACGCTTTTAGGCATAAATGCCAACAAACTGTTGTCAAGTTTACCGTACCAATTACTTTGATTTATATGAATCGTAATGATAGAAGAAAACAAAACCTTTCTTGGCCAAGGGAAAAGTAAACTTGATAATTGTTCCAGAATATTGGCATCATGAAAAGACGTCGAGTCCGACAAAGTAGAGGGTTAGTGTTACGAAAAGCATTAATCCTAAATGAGGAACTAAACCTCCAATTCTTAAGGTGGAAAAAGAAGAATTTCCTATAAGTGCCCACTGCATATATGGATTTATGTTTGTATGTTCTATACAATCAATATTTTTGTATGCCCAAAAAATGCCGTATTCATTTTGAGCGTGCTCAATGTATCATATGCTCAATGTATCTTATACATTCCACCGTGTTTGTGTGCACTCTGTTTATGAAGCTACTAGGTATATGGTACAGAGACCCGTCTCATGGAAGACAGAGAATAAGAGCGAGGATCATCAAGAATGTAGATGGTATACACTTGAATCTTTATAGAGATCACACAACGTATCTTCGCAAATAGTCCACTCTAGCTGGATGCTTGAGTTTCATGAATGCTTTAACTTCATTCTTGCGGACCATTTCTCTTGATATGTTCAAGTTGCCAGCAATCTCTCCCAGTGTTCTGTCACCTTTCCCATCCAGCCCATATCTCTGTCTGATCACCAAGCTCTCCTTTGGCTTCAGTGAGTCCAACTAAAGATATACCAAACAAGAAAGTAACCAGTTATGTTAGAAGAAAGAAGGGAAGAGAATGGGAATGAACAGACAGATTTCGTTCATATGTTGTGAAGGTGCACATACCACATCGTCAATTGCAAGCCTCACTAGAGCTGGTCGCCTCTTACTATCACCATCGACCCCATCAGTGTCTGCAATGACTTTGATGAACTCCTCTTGCGTGGTTGTGTGCTTAGCATTGAGGGAAAGAATAGATTTGGAAGCCTTCAACACATTATAGTATCTTTCAGGAGAAATCCCTACTTTGGCAATGATCTCATCAGCTGTTGGTACCCTGCCTAGCTCAAACACCAACTCAAGCTTGATCTTCTGAATTTGCATTCTTACCTTCATAATTCAAAAACCCATTTGAAGCTAATTGCACAAAATAAAGATTAAGGAAAATAACCTGGTGAAAGGTCTCACAGCCATTGTTAGCTGTAAGACACAATAGACAACTAGAAATATATATATATATATAAGGAACCCATTTATTCTTGAAATGACAAAATTGCCAATTTGGCTGAGAGTACTAATCTGCTGTAAGATCTTACAATTAAAATGACTGTAAGGCTCAATCAGCTTTAACCAAATCACTAACCCATTAAATTAAATATTTTTGTAACAATTTTGTTTTTTGAAGAATAAGCGGGTATTTTTATATGTACTTTTTTATCTGTCTATTGGGCTCTAAAACCTTTTATTTTCCTTTGGTTAAAATTGATTGGGCCTTGCAGCCATATCTTACAACAGATTACTACTCAAA
The DNA here is from genome assembly GCA_032619315.1 of Piper longum. Lineage (NCBI taxonomy): Eukaryota > Viridiplantae > Streptophyta > Magnoliopsida > Piperales > Piperaceae > Piper > Piper longum. The sequence continues at coordinate 10,725 of JAVDBV010048365.1, read as the reverse complement.
GGTTAATAGCATAGTTTGTATCATTTCATGCTGATATAAGGGTGAGAACCAACCATTCGTGTTAATACTACAATGGAATTAGTAGCACTTACCGATTCCAGGCCAAAGGGGACACGAGTGAAGCTTGAAACTGTCATGGATCGCATGATAGAATGTCGAATCCAAAACATACCATAGGTGGATAAACGTAGACCTCGTTTCGGTTCAAAGCGATCAATGGCTGTTACAAGGCCCCTAGCACTCGCTTGACAAAGGTCATAGAACTTGTGGCCACTTGCAAGTTCTTGGTAGTATTTGTTGATTACATACAAAACAAGTCGCAGATTGTGCTGCATTATCATTCACAAAAGTTCAGCTTTCCGGATAATATAAGCAGATGTTTTGCTTAATCGTGTGTTGAGTTTCTGGGCATCTTATCTTATTCATCCAAATTGAAAGCATGAAAACGAACACCACTGTCAAGAGAAGAGAGATAACCTTGACAAGTTTGTTTCTTGCTGCTTGACCAACTTCAATGCGCCTCCTGACTTCTTGTCCAGACATATTTGTTGCCTCCGCTAGTTCACCATCAGTGGGTTCTCTGCCTAAATCTTTCTCCATGTCGTCCGCAACTTGAAGCACTGCCTAGAAATACCAAAAGAATTTGCATCAGATGCTTGGCACAATAAAAAAAGCTTGAACCAACAAGGGTTTTTAGTTTTCAAAGAATGGTTTGGTTACCTTCATTGGTTGCATTAGACCAAAGAGCCAAGTATGCTCTGAAGAAGGGAGTACCGCTGGTATTTTCATCTTCTTCCAATCCAAGCTCACAAAATCAGTTGACACTGAGTAATCCCTCACAAGCCTTTCTACATCTCTGCTGCCCACTTCACTTCTTTTTTCCTTGGGTTTTGATTCTGATACACCTTTCTCATTTTTCTTCAGGGCAATCCTCTTCTCAAGGCTCAAACGCCTTGGCTTTCTCCTCTGACTTCTAACAACATAGAATTTTCCCATCTCTGTTTGTGAATTTTCCAGTCCATTGTCCTTCTTTACTTTCTGTGATCCCTTTCTCCTCTTCTTGGTGTCTTCAACAGTGGAGACCTCAGAAGGACTAAGTTTATAGATATTTTCTAGTTTTGCAGCAGCTTCATTGTAGTCTAAATCAACAGCAAAAAGAGGAGATGCATCGACGGAAACTGCCTTTACTCGTTTGTTGGATTTGGTGGCTCTTGTCATACTCTTTGAACCATCAACAGGCGCGTCTGTGGATAAAGAAGTAGAATCAGCCACCAGAGTTGAGTTCTTGCTTGTGCCATCTTTGAAGGCCACAACTATGGGCTTCCTAACCGCAATATTTCGGTTGTTTGTGAAGTTTTTGCTTGTTCTCAATGGAGTCCCGGTCACAGAACTTGACACACTCACAACTCCCATGCCAATTGCTCTTAGCAGCAGTTGATCTGATTAGCAGTGGAAAATTTCAAGTGCAATCAGATTCATATAATATAGAGTCCTAGACTAGTTTTTTTGTTTGGTCCGATCTTGTAAAGACGTCAACTCGAGTGAACAACAATTTCAGTACACAGAAAATACAACATGCAAAAACCCATAAGCCATCCAGCCTTTGCAAGCTGTTTCAACACTTACAATCTTCACAGTGATTTTGCACCCCTTCGTATCAAACAATGGACAGAAAAAATGCAAATACGGAAACCTAAAACTAAACAAAACAAGAAAATACCATGTTGGCAAGCATTTAGGAGGTAAAAAAAGTGACAAGTACCAGCAGTTTGTCGCTTGATCCCAGTCCTTGCCCAGAATTTTTGGAGCAGGAAAGTGTTCTTCCATTAATCTACAGACGAAGAATGATCAGAACCCAGAACAACGACGTTAATTAAACTCCAACTCCGAGCTTTGTGAGGACTACGTAAACCAGCGGCTCAAGTACACGAGTGTGGGTTCAAGGAGCTCAATGGAACACACTCCACAACCTTTTTCTTCAAACAATCAACGGCAAGGGCTGCTTATGAGAAGGAATCCGACGATTGTTAAGACGCTCAAGTAAATAATCGTGTAATTCTATGGTTCTTGTCCAGCCGTGGTGAAGTAGAGACACTAAAAAATATAAGCAAACAGAAATGTGGAAGTAGGATTTGAAGGGGAGAAATCTAAGAGGGATGGAGTTGTGGATGCAGTGGTGTCCGGTTGGGTGGCCACCATTAGTCAGAGGAGATTTTATTGGGACAGTTCTGACGTAGATGTCCAACAAAGCAACAAAGTCAGTAACTTCCGGCTGTGGCAGTGGTGCTGCCACGCCTCCCACATTCTATACCCCTTGTGATTTGCACTTGTTACTCTTTTTTGTGAAGTCTAATTTGATTTGAATTGCTGTTTTGTATGGTGTTGGTGCCACCTTGCTCATATTTAGTTTTGATTAAATTATTAAATTAAATGGGGAGGTGATGTTTTGTTTTCTTTCCTATTTTTGTCGGAAGCTTTCCCAATTGTCTTTGTATTCAATTCTTCTCACACATACGCACAAACCCAGATACAGACTCAATTGTTTATATCTTTTGTTTACTTCTATTGTTTAAGGTTTAACTATTCATTTTTAATTCTTATTCGATGGGTTTGTTGCGAAACTTATGTTTTCTTTAAGGTCCATAGCTCATAATATTAGTTTTTTCTGAATATTTTAAATAGGTGGCCGTGTGATGAAAATGTTGCAGTGGAATGTTTATTTCATATATAAAATTATATTTTAAAATCAGAAGCTCTCTAAACTCGATTGTTTATATTTGAACGGGTTCAAATACTTTTATTTTTCAAACTGTATTTAAATAGTTAGATTTGGTCTTACTGATGTTGTATGATCTTGATTGTAAAAATACTTTATTAATTAAGTAAGAAAAAAAACTTGTTTTAACGGTTAAGAAATATTCAATTCTGCCAGTTTATTTTTATTTTGTAAAAAATAAATGAATTAGCAAGATTACAAGCGATATATGGATTATATTGTCTCTGGATTTGAGCTTCTTACTAGAAAAAGGTAAAAAAAAATTATTATCCAATGATAGGAGAATTAAAGCAAATTATCGGAAAGGATCATAATAGGGCAAATTACCTCCTAACATGAGTAAATGCATGTCATCATCTCCTCTTCTGTGTAGTCACCTAGTTTTAAAAAATGAGGTTTGAGTATTATCAATTTATTATTTTTTCCTATAACATTTTAAATTTGGTTATCATTTTTTTTTGATTTTTTAAACATATTTGGCAATTAAATTTTGTTTGTGAGAAACATTTTTTAGAAAAGATGCTAACATTATGTCCGGTAAAAATAACTGTTTTACCCCCTCCTATTAGGGTTGCAAACGGTATGATTATGACTCATTCAATAATATTTACTATTATTATTTATTATCTTTTCAATTATTTATCATTATCACACCGTTTACTAATTTTTTGAGTATTTGCCACTGTCGACTTTTGACTATTTTAAATGTTGGTAAACAATTAACAATTAATAAATTTTAATTAAAACCCATCCTTTGGTTTTATAAAATTTATATTATCACTTGTATCATATATTTATATTGAACTAACATTCAAAAGATATAATATTATAAAATTTTAATTAAATATTAATAATAATATTTTTTATTTTTATATATCAACTATTTTTAATAAAGATGTAAAGGTAAGATGGTAATAGCTTATGTCATTACCATTTTAAAATATAAGTGGCCGAGTTAAATTTATTTATTTTTATTATTTTTTTAAATAATAAAAAGAAATTAACTATTTTATTTATATTTGGTTCAAAACGATCGATAAAACAGCAAACCAGTTGACCAGTTGACCACTTGCACCACTGCTCCCCTCACACCATCTACCCTTCTCCGTCCCTTGTCATCACCGTCGTCTCCGTTAGACGATCACTAGCCCTAATTCATTTTCATGTTTTCTTTATAAAGGTTTCCACATTTTTATTTTTATTTTTATTTTCTACTAAAAAATGGTCGAAAAAAATACAACGAAACACACTATTTAATTTTTTCCCCCCAATGTTTAGGTGATGATAATTAAAGTCGAGCCGTTCGATTTTTAGTTGAACCATCGTTTATTAATCCACCGAAACTAAAACCAACCCTAAAATAACATTTACCTCTCCCTCCCATCAATCTCCGGCGGCCACTATCAGCAGCGTCGGCGCCGTCGGCGGTGGCGGAAGAGAGGACGACGGAACTGGTGAGATTCTGATTTCTTTCGCTCAGATGATATTTATCATAATAGCAGAGCAATTTGTCCAGCGAAACGACACTTCCCCTCGCCGAGAAACCGGAATTATGTGCCAACTTTTGTCGATTCCCGGCGAGCAGGCCTACCGTAGTTGCAATTGACTGTTTGCCCCGTTTTGGTTTAGCAGGTTCATTGACGCCTTCTGGGTTGGGGCTACTATAACAACAGTGGAGCATGGTTGGGTGTCTTACTTACTATCTTCGATTTCTCTTGATTCGATTTTGACCTGGAAATGTGGTGTTTGTGGGGAACTTGATCTTATCAGTTATATGTTGAAAGATGCTCTCTTTGGTTGTTTTTTTTTTTGTCAGGCTACTCTGAATGATTCTTTTCTGGCTGATCTTGAAGAACTATCTGACAATGAAGCCAATATTGTAAGTGGATGCATAAATTGTTCTTTGTTAGGTCGTTTGTCTCGTCTTTTGCCTCTGAAAGAATAGCTTTTTCTGTGGAATGATAACTGTTGCTTATTGGATTCGTTGTGTGATAGGATGATGAAGGGGAGGAATTTGATAACATGGAAGAAGATGTTGATGGGGAGCTAGCCGACATTGAGGCTCTTAATTATGATGATTTGGATAGTGTTTCTAAGCTGCAGAAAACACGGCGATACATTGACATCATAAAAGTATGTCTTCTATGAGTTTCATTGTCTATTTGATAGCAACTGATTTCTGCTTCTACTTATTAAGACAGTGGATGCTTTGAATTCACTGATTATTTTGATCTTTATACTTTTCAGAAAGTTGAGGGTGCACTTGAAAAAGGTTCCGATATTTCTAGTCAGGGAGTTGTTTTAGAGGATGACCCAGAGTACCAATTAATAGTTGACTGTAACGCTCTATTGGTGGATATTGAGAATGAAATTATTATAATCCACAATTTTATTCGAGATAATTATCGCTTGAAATTTCCCGAACTTGAATCCTTGGTTCATCACCCTATAGATTATGCCCGAGTTGTCAAAAGAATTGGCAATGAGACAGACTTGACCCTTGTTGATCTTGAAGGGCTTTTGCCTTCAGCCATCATTATGGTTGTCTCAGTCACAGCTTCGACGACACCTGGGAAGCCTCTCCCGGAAGAAAGTTTACAAAAAGTCATTGATGCCTGTGATCGAGCTCTTGATCTTGATTCAGCAAAGAAGAAAGTTCTTGATTTTGTTGAAAGCAGGATGGGGCACATTGCACCAAATCTTTCTGCTATAGTTGGAAGTGCAGTTGCTGCCAAGTTGATGGGGACTGCTGGTGGTCTTTTTTCTCTAGCTAAGATGCCAGCTTGTAATGTTCAGCTCCTAGGAGCAAAAAGGAAGAATTTGGCTGGATTTTCCACTGCAACCTCACAGTTCCGCGTTGGTTTTTTAGAGCAAACAGAAGTATTTCAGAGTACTCCCCCTTCACTTAGAACAAGGGCTTGCCGATTGTTAGCTGCAAAGTCGACATTGGCTGCCCGGGTAGATTCCACTCGAGGAGATTCTACAGGAAAGACAGGGAGGGATTTAAGGGAGGAGATCCGTAAAAAGATTGAGAAGTGGCAAGAGCCACCTCCAGCAAAGCAGCCAAAACCTCTTCCTGTGCCTGATTCAGAGCCAAAGAAAAAAAGAGGTGGTCGGAGGCAGCGGAAAATGAAAGAGAGGTAATTAGCTATATTTTTGTTCTTTTAGAATTTGGCCATTGTTTTTGCTATATCAAAAGTGGCCAATACTTGCATTGTTTATAATTTAAAAGTTTTGGCAATTAATTGAGAAGCTGCTTAAATAGCAAGTTTATTATCTTTGAAGAATGGTGTGCAATTCAATCCCATTCATAAGAGATGTGATTATTATGTCCTAAATCGTATTAAGTATCATGTTATTTGGAAGTGCTCCCAATCGTGATAATTTCCATGTGCTGTTTTTGCTCTTGACAGGTATGCAATTACAGATATGAGGAAGTTGGCCAACAGAATGCAGTTTGGTATTCCTGAAGAAAGCTCATTAGGTATTGACAGTTTTTGATTGAATCATGTCAATGTAGTAGTAGTATGCTGAAAGTTCTTTATTCTTGATTTATAACTGTTAATTATATCTATCAATGCATACCCTCCCTTTCTGAAATTTAAGTTTCATGAGTGAGCCACATCTGGTATTGTTATGTGATTTAAAAATAAAATCCAGAGGATCTTAATAACCATGCTATTGCATCCATCAGTTTATTGGATGGTCGAGCAAACAATCAAGGTTTTGCCATGGCGGGTTTTATTGTACCTTGAACTCTTGACCCAAATTAAATTTAACCTTTTAAGTGGGATAGGCCTGTGAATTTCTGCAATTTATGTGAGTTCAAGTGTATTTTGTGCACTCTTTTAACTTGCTTGAAATTACTTTGTATCATTTCAAAAAAAGAAAAGCATATCAATATGGCCATGTTGATGTATTAATTTGTTTCTAGGAAGGCCGCACAAACTACCAAGGTTTTACCATGATTATTTTCTTTGCATTGTTGAGTCCTTGAACCAGATTCCTAATTTTAATCTTTAAGTCAGAAAACCCTGCTCGCTTTGAAATCAATGAAACCTTGTCCTTAAGTCGATGTTCTGATCAGTAGGATCAAAATTGAAGTAAATGAGGTGTTTTATAGAAAGGGCCTAGGTGTAGTCTGTTAATTAGTAGTTGTCCCACTAAATCTCATGTCAAAGGTAACAAAAGGCCTACTGCTTTTGTTTCTGTGGGCTTTACTATTATAACTTTTTAATTATACAAAAAATATTATGTGTTACGTTTGATAGCAATCGAGGATGTAAAATTGCCTCCCTTCATAAGCCTATATGACTTTCCTATTTTAAAATTTCTTTGTATCTGATAGTCTTATGCGATTAATTTGACAGGGGATGGTCTAGGTGAAGGTTACGGTATGCTTGGGCAGGCTGGCAGTGGGAAGCTGCGGGTATCCGTTGCTCAGAGTAAACTTGCTTCCAAAGTAGCAAAAAGGTGAGGAACCTATCCAATTTCTAATTCCCATTTCCTCTTTTGATATATCATCTTCAGGTGTGTTGTAATTCTTAATGACGACCATAATCTACTTACATATGCTATATTGGGTTTCTCCATTGGTGTAATTGGTCACTATTTTGGTCTTCGTAAAACATTAGATTCAAGGAAAAGAATTACGGAAGCAGTGGTGCAACATCTGGATTAACATCGAGCCTTGCGTTTACTCCAGTGCAGGTGATTGTGTTCATTTGTTGTTACTTTTATGTAGTGATGAGTTAAAGATGTGCAAAATTGTTATTCGTTCTCTTCATTATGCTGGGCAGGTCTAATTTTATTCAATTTCCAATATGTTATTTGACTCTCGTCTGTCAGGGTATCGAACTCTCTAATCCTCAGGCATACAACAATCAACTTGGGAGCGGAACTCAAAGTACATATTTCTCTGAAACAGGAACTTTTTCAAAACTCAACAGGAATTGATTTTCTCGAACCTGTGGTGCAGTAACTAAGCTGTGACTATGTGATCAAAATAGTAGACATGCTCAGATGTAAGCAGCATAATTTTTTGGTGTACTTGACCGACTTTATAGTCTTTGTTTAGCTGTTCACTTCTCATGATAGTCTTCCTTAGTTCAAAGGGAAGCACTGCTAAGTAGGGCAAATATTTTAAAAACAAAAAGTAGTATTTGTGAAGAATACAAGCCATATGTGGTTCTTATAAAGAAAGTCACCGGTCTAATATTATTTTTGTCCATAGTCTCCAGTCAAAAGAAATATTTTCCATGCTTTGAAAAGAAATATTTTCCATGCTTTGAAAATCTGAGACTGAAGTGTGAAGCTACATTCTTTATACGATCCATGATACAAAGAAAATGGTGTGATGCGACCTTCTTGCGCTTGTTGACTGGGCCAAGGTCTGCTTCTCTTCCTTATTATCCAGTCAGAGATTAATTGTAAGTGTTATTTGCCCTTTGTATTTCACCCCATTTGAATGAGGAATATTTTTTTTTTTTAAAAAAAGAGGAATCCTTTCGAAGCCACCAATTTATTACTCCTGTACATGAGAATGTAGCTCATGTTCGTTCCCTGGGCCCTCCAACTTTCCGCCCTAGTTGACTCCATCTCAACCTACACAATCAAGTTTAATCAGATGACAGACTACCACAACCAATTCGCTACTAAGATACCAAGCAACCTATCTCAATAGTAACTTTAAAAAAAAGTAACTAAAATAAGATGGGACCTGCTGGAGGCTTAAAATAAACGAAGCTCAAGTAAGCTCCTCGCCATAGTGTATTCAACGACGGAAAACGTCACAACGAGGAGGCCGGTGACGCCGTCTCGCGTATGTAAGCAAAAGTGGGAAGGGCGCCTCAAAAGTGGCAACGAGGAGCGTGGTTGGAAGATTCTTGGTCGCATCGCATCACACATCCCTTGGCCTTGACCTGCTTTTGGCCCGCGTTTGCTTACAAATGACTAGTGTGATCAACCATCTGATTGGGTTGAGCAAAGCAACAATTCAATGGAATTCTCACACATCATTTTTCCTGTCGGCTTCACCCGTAATACTTGAATGGTGACTTCTATTGTTCGTTGATTAAAGATTGGTTTGAGCTTTGGTGAGCCGAGTAATAATAATTGATCATATGTACGATAGGAACCAAAAAGGCCCCGAGATGTGGTCAGTGGAAGGTAGAAGAAGAGATTGTATAAGGGGGTGTGGGGAGGAGGAAGAACTGGTCAGCAGTTGGACTCGATCCCTCTCTTCTTTGGTCATGACCGGAGACCAGTCTAGACGATTAGAATTTCTACTCGTTTTCTATGGTCAAACTTCTGAGCTCTCCCGTCCCTCTTTGTTGCCTCTTCTCGTTGCTTTCTGTTGATTCAAAAGCTTGCTTTCCTTCCCATAAAAGCTTGTCATCTCATCGCTTCTCATCCTCACTCAAGCTATAGCTACCCAAAAGCTGAGCACCCTTTCTCTACTTACACCTGTTTGTCTTCTTTATCTGCAACAACCCAGCAGAACAAAACAGCTGCTACAACACTCTGAGCTGCTTTCATATATGGTTTGCTGCTTTCTTCCCACTCCTCTCCCCGGGCATGGTTCTCTGAGAGCTCTCCCGTTTCCATTACCCGCTCTGTCCTCAAATCCATACGCAAACGAGCTGATTCAATTGACTCTCGCCGAGTTTGGAAATGGAGAGGGTGAATGGAGAGTGGGAGCAGAAGAAGCTGGTGGACGAGCTAGTGAAAGGCCGGGAATCGGCAAGGCAGCTGCAGCTCCAGCTGGGTCAAGCTGCCTCTTCACAAGAGTTGCAAGAGTACCTCGTACAGACTATCATGAGCACCTTTGCTAACGCTCTGTCTTTGCTCCAATATTCCAATGACCAATTACAACAGCTGCAGCAGCAACAGCAACAAATGGGTACCTTCGCCGATTCCCCACCTTCTCTCAATGGCAGCCCAAACAGTGATAGCTCTACCCAGCCGTTCAAAGACCCAGAACAAGTTGACATGAATAAGAAGAGGTAGGCGGAGCCAGGCGAATCCAAGTACGAGTGTACCAATTGATTGATGTTTTGTAGTTATATGAATGTGTTGGTCATGTTGATGCAGGAAGACGCTGCCCAAGTGGAGAGAGCAATTAAGAGTTTGCACTGGGAGTGGCCTAGAAGGGCAACTCGACGATGGATATAGTTGGAGGAAGTATGGTCAGAAGGATATCCTTGGTGCCAAGTTCCCAAGGTTTGTCATGCTTGCCTCATCTTTCTTCCCTCTCCCTCTCTAATTTTACATGTTGGAGTTGAACAAACCTGGGAGTGGACTTTGCCTCTTGACTCTTTCCATGAGAAAAGTCATAGTGACCAGGTTCAAAAAGATGTGCGTTGTTCATGTGGTTTCACTTATTACAAACAATTGGTCTGGTCAGAATTTCAATGCAAAAGCACAAGTGATGTCAAAATGCTAAAATTGGGTGTCTAAAATTTATTTTACTTGTTAAGTATAACATATATTTATATTTCTTTTATGAAAGGATTATTTGTTGGAATTTTATACTAAAGTAATGAAATGTACAATATATTGGCAGGGCCTACTACAGGTGCACCCACAAGAGCCAAGGCTGTCCGGCTACAAAACAAGTCCAGCGGTCGGACGATGACGCCGCGGTCTTTGAGGTCATCTACAGAGGCAAACACACGTGCGTCCCGGTCCCGGTCCCGGTCGCGGCCACTACCGCCCCACCCGCGTCCACCACAGATGTCCACAACCCATCAGACGAGAACCGGTCACTGCTGTTCAACTTCCGGACGGGGCTCAAGGTGATGACTCATGATCTTGACCAACAGGACCGGATCTCCCCTCCTCTCTTCTCCTTTCCGTCCATGGAATCAGTGGCCACCCATGGCAATGTTTTCTCCCCTTCCCCGGTCGCGGACACGTCCGTGGCTGGTGGTGTCTCTCCGGCCTTCATC
>JAVDBV010048364.1:0-15722 GCA_032619315.1 Piper longum | reverse complement strand
AATGCAACCATATCCAGCAAACTTATTCATATTTCTTTCCGGCCAAAAAGACAACAAAATTACCATCAAATAAGAGAGCCATTGAGCTGCTACAATAAAACTATATCCAGCAAGCTCACTCCCATTTCTTTTGACCAGAAAGGCAACAAAATTATCCTCAAATAATAGAGGCATTGAGCTCATACACAATGCAAGCAAGCTTATTCATTTCTCGCTTAGTCAGATAGACAACTAAATTACCATCAAATAATAGGACCATTTGTTGGATTAGCCCCACATTGGTTGTGGAAGAGGTCGGTGTCTTATATATAAATTAATCGGAAGCCTTATTCTGTGAACTGACTTTGGATTAAGAGAGGTCCATGGCACTTGCTTCAAGGCCCGTTGGGCCTAACACCATTAAGTTCATACAATATAACTACATCCAACAAGCTCACTTAAGCTCTATTTTTAGCCAGCAAGACAACTAAATAACCGTCAAATTATAGGGCCATTATGCTCCTAGTATAACTGTCTTTATCAAGCTTATCCTTTTTCCCTTGGCCAGCAAGACAACCAAATATCCATCAAACAAATGATCCATTGAGCTCATATAAGAAACGGTATGCACTTTAGATATAAACAAACAGACTCAGAGACAAACGTAGATGGTGATCATTTCCATGACATTTTTCAATATAGAGACCCCGACATTGACCACATGGCAGTTGAGTGTAAGTAAAGGAAGCTTACAGCATCCCACAACCAAAACTCAACCAAACAACATCCGAGAACCCAATACATAACGTACTACCAATCCAGCAAGAAAGTAAGATAAGCAATTAAAAATTACAACAAATTTTGATCTAAATAAAACCAGGCATGCATTGACACTATGAGCATCGAAGGAAGTATACAAGAGGCAAGCATAGAACACCCCACCACCATAACTCAACCCAACAACAAGAAAGCAAGATAAACAACTAAAAAATAGTGAAAAAAATTGATATACATACAATCGAAGCTTAAAAAAAAAGAAACAATCGATACACATACACTGGCTACACGAATAGCTGAGTATAACTACACGAGCCAAGCTTAAAACTCCATAACTCAACCAAACAACCACCAACAACCCAATAAACAACACACATTAACACAAATCCATCAGGCAGAGCAAGATAATCATGTAAAACTACACCAAAAAGAATTTAAGAATTGTTTTGACAGGGGAAGAAGAGATTTCGTATACCGGCGGGGAGAAGGAAGGAAGAGTTGTTGTCGGATCCGGCGAGTCCGCCGGCGGCGTCCGGCCGGACAGGGGAGGAGTCGGGCCGGGGCCCGGCGGGCCGACCGAAGGACCGAGTTAGGGTTTCCGGGGTCGGGTATTAGGGTTTCGGGGGTCGGAGGCGGAGTTGGAGGTGGGGATTTGTGTGGGGGGGTGGGGGGGTTACGTTTACCCGCCTCCTTTTATTTCCCTTTTTTTTTTTTTTGGCATGTATAGATATTAGGCTTATTTTACGGGCTTTTATTTATTTAATTTAAAATTAAATAAACACAAGAACAACAGTCGAAGAAAATATTAAAATTAAAAAAAATCTTATATATATATATATATTAGTATTGACCATAAATTAATATTTAATGAGAAAAATTTATTTAAAAAATAAATGTCAATATTGGTGATTAGATATGTTAAAAAGGAATGATTTATTTTGAATTTGTAAATTAAATTAAATTCTCAACAAACTTATGAATATGCTTAAATTTTGAAAATAATTGTGTCATATGTTTTTGGTATTATTATTTCAAAATAAAAGCGGTGTAGTTGAATTTATTTTTATTTTTAAAAAATAAAAAATACTTAATTATTTTATTTCAATTTAATTTAAATCGGTCGGTAACCGCTTGCAACCCTATTAGATAGACTTCATGGGTTCAAGAAAGATATATTGTAAATCCGGTGCCCTTAGGGTTAGAGAATTTTTATTTATTTATTATTAAAAAAAAAACAAATCGAGGCATTCTCGAAAATATGCTAATTTTAGATGAGGGGAAATTCACACGTTAGTCAAAAGAGTACATAGTTAGTTGAGTTGTGGGCCCATATGAACTGATTCTGATGTGATGTCCTAGGATAGGACGCCCCACTCTAACGTGGGAGCGACCTTTGCCTAATTCAAAAGTAAGTTAATTAGAATATAATATTAAAATATTCATTAAATAAATATGAGAAGTTCAAATTTAAATTTAAGCCGAACTAAATTTGAGTCTAATATAAAAAAATTTGAGCATTATTTATATTTATATATATATATAATAAAATTAATTATAATAATTTAAATAATTTAATTTCAATTCAATTCTATGTGAAATAATATTTTAAAAATAAATTCATTATATTATCATATAAAATTATCATTCTAATATAATTATATTTATTATCAAAAATTCCTCTTCTAAATTTCAATTTTATCCCCAAATCAAATGGCGATGGTGTGAATTCCCGGCTTCCTAGAGCAGCGAGAAAACCAAAGACCCAAAATCTGTTGGGTGTGGCTCAAAGGCGTTAGAGATGGACGGCCCGGATCAGCTCCATCAATTCGACGCTCCGAGCACGCCAGCTTCATCTCCGTCCCCACGACAACGGCTTGCACCGCAGGAAACGCCACACCTATATGATGCCCAATCTAACGAACCATTTTCTTTTGTGGGTTGCGAGTGTTTTTCTTTTGTGTGCGAAGTAGATCAGGTGCTTGATATTAGAAAAAAATTTCCAATCATCATCTCTAGATTGAAGAAAAATACAGAGACATCATAATTTTCTTGGTTGTCATTATTATTTTTGTAAGTTCGTTTGGCATCTTCTACTCTTGTTGTTAGCGAGTGATGTGTTGTGTTGGGTTGGTGTTTGGTTGGGGTGTGGCATCTTTTAGAGTTGGTAGTTGATGAAAAAAGTCATTCATTTTGTTCCTTGGTGATAACATTCATCTCTTAATAGACTACTTTAGTCTCTCTTTTCATTTTTCGCTTCTTACAATGCTATTTGGGCAAGCGCTCTTGCATTGTGATGTGGGTTTTTTTGCTGTTTGTTTCCTGGCATTTGCTGTGGGGGAGGGTTTGTGGATTTCTTAGGATGATAGTTGGTTTGCCGATTTGTTTATTTTTTTTACTTGTTTGGTTGTGTTGGGTTTGATGATGCTGATTATTTTGCCTCGAAGAGGTTGATTTGCTTTGTATTTTCTGGTTTGGTTGTGTTGGGGATCCTCTTTTTTTTCTTTTTTTCTTTTCTTTTTCGCTTTCCCCTTTCCTTTTCTTGCATGTATGGGCTTCCTTGTTTCCACCGAATGAACGGTCATCCGCAGTTTTATATTTGCCGATGTTGTTTTTACATAAAACGGCAGAGCACTCGGCTTTTAAATGCGAGTATGATCTTTACACATTTGGTTTTATGTAGAAGTTGGAAGAAAAAGTGGATATGAAGAGACTTTTTTTTTTTTCCTGCTTTCCACATTTTAGTTTTGAAGTAAGTAGATGCTTGCGTGGGCTTCGTTATTTCCGCATTTTTTTTTATTTATTTATGTGGAGTGTAAGTAGATGACAAGGGTATGAATGAATTGTTGAGGGGTTATGAACTATTTTTGATGGTCATGCTGTCTGGGGTCAACTGTAACTCAGTGCTTGGACTTTGGAAAATTAACTTATTCCTGTAGTTGTCATGTTGCATCAGAATCTCACATGCTATGCTCTGGATTTTAATGTGCAGGGTCAAAGATGGGTCAGATGTTTTGCTGTGTGCAGGTGGAGCAATCCACTGTTGCTATCAAGGAATCGTTTGGGAAGTTTGAGGAGGTTCTTCAGCCTGGATGTCATTGTCTCCCGTGGATCTTTGGCCAGCAAATCGCCGGCCATCTTTCTCTAAGGCTGCAGCAGCTGGATGTCAAATGTGAAACGAAGACAAAGGTTTTTAAAAAATACTTCATTGCTTGTTCTTGTTTTATCCGTCCCCTAATCTGGTCCATCTACGTGCATATTTTGTTTTATTTTTTTTTTCCAACGTCAAAGTATAAAAAACTGTTCGTCATTAATTTTGAAATTTCCCATCTTTTTCTTTTTGCATTTGGAATTTTGTGAGTGTACATGCCGTGTTGATAGACACCTGTCTGCAGCGAGAATTTTTTGTTCTTGACTAGTCCATTGAATTCATTATTGAATTTAGTGGATGCTTTATTCTGTCTGTTGTTTAGTTCTCTGATATTCACAATTTTGTTTGCTGCTTATAATTATTCCCTGCAAGATCTTGAGGGGCTTTTACTTAGACGAATGGGTGCTCCATTTTTCATACCATGTTAGTTGTTTTGCTAGAACCAAAATGAAGTGTTGGGTTCTTGTACTGGAATAATTAATTGTTTCACTTAATCTTATGTCATCTCCTGACTTGGTCATAAGATCTGCCACTTTTCACTGTTTTTTTGTGCTTGCTTATTTGATTGTTTGTTATACCTACTTTCTTTCCATTAAGCAGGACAATGTATTTGTGAATGTGGTTGCTTCAATTCAGTACCGTGCCCTGGCTGACAATGCAAGTGATGCCTATTACAAGCTCAGCAACACTCGGACACAGATTCAGGCTTATGTGTTTGATGGTATGCACGGACATTTTATGAATGAATGCGCTTTGCCTGCATTTTCTGTTATTTAGTTGCATAGAAAAAAGTATCCTTGCCTTGGAACGAGTTTTCTATGAATAGGCTGTTGGTGATGGCATACATGCTTTAGACACTAAGATTTATAATAGTGATACCTCTCTAGACTGGTTGTAGCTAGCAATGCATGGCCACTTTTGTCTAGTTTTATTCTGTTGATATATGCAGAAACATGTGATTATTCGTACATTTACATTACTCTGTTCTGATGTGTCTTTACATCAGAACAACTTAGTTTCTGAAATGAATGTCATGAAAATTTGTTCTCTTGTTTTTTCCCTTCCATTTACCTCTTTTTTTAATGTTGTGTACTGGCTTTGCTCAGAGGCAATTTATTTCTTCTGATATTAAAGATATGTTGATATGCTTCTTTATTTCACTTCCAGTAATTCGTGCCAGTGTTCCTAAGCTCACTCTGGATGATACTTTTGAACAAAAAAATGAAATTGCAAAGGCTGTAGAAGAGGAACTTGAAAAGGTAGATGACCTTCTGTTGTCGTTCATTATTTTATTTGGCTGAGACTATCTTTTCTTCTCAGGCTAATGCCTCTCTCTCCATCTTGATCTATGAACAGGCTATGTCTGCATATGGCTATGAAATTGTTCAGACCCTGATTGTTGATATTGAACCTGATGAACATGTGAAACGTGCTATGAATGAAATTAATGCAGGTAAAGTTCTACAAATTAGTTCTTGTGCGTTTTATTGTTCAACAAAACTTGGTTCCTGCCATTTTTACGAAGAAGGGTTTGGTGTTTTACTTTTGGAATGTTGTGGAAGTCCTGCTAACACGATGGAGAGTTAAGATAAATTTTTTTCATGAAGATAGCTTTGCTTTTGCTTGTTGTATGATTATTTGCACCTGAATCGTCCTCAGATTTCACCATGAAACTCTTTTTCCCGTTTGATGCACATTATAAAAGAGAAGGATAAACAGAATCTCAAATTGTGCATGCGTACAACAAGATTAATATAACGAACGTGAGTGAGAAGGAAAGCTTAATTTTTTGAGAATTACTGTTTTGTTATTTTTAATATATTGTGTGAAGCATTATTTCCTCGTCTTCTGGGGATCATTTGTCACAGTCTAGGCTCACATACATAATAATGAAATTTTTATGTTGTGTTTTTTACAATGATTCAGTCAGAATTGATTTCATACATTCCCTCTTATGTTGTCTGATGTTTGGTGTGGATCATTTATATCTGTTTTTACTCATTCAGAATTGACTAAATAGAATTCTTGTGAGTTGTCTAATCTTCTGTGCTAATCATGTGCAGCTGCGAGGTTGAGAGTGGCAGCAAAAGAGAAAGCAGAAGCTGAAAAGATCCTGCAAATCAAGAGGGCCGAGGGAGAGGCCGAATCCAAGTATCTTTCAGGACTGGGTATTGCACGCCAGCGACAAGCCATTGTCGATGGTCTGCGTGACAGCGTTCTTGGATTCGCCGTGAATGTTCCGGGGACTACTGCAAAGGATGTCATGGATATGGTGTTGGTTACTCAATACTTCGACACCATGAAGGAGATCGGTGCTGCGTCCAAATCCTCTGCAGTATTTATCCCCCACGGACCTGGTGCAGTCCGCGATGTTGCTGCCCAAATCAGAGAAGGGCTTCTCCAGGCATCAAGTGCCCAACATTGAGCTCTGGAAGGTTGATAATGATGTGTTCACAGCAGTGTGTGGATTGACATGTGTTCATTCTCTTTCTCTAATACACTACATTGTTAAAATCTTTGTGGGTTTTTTTTCATCTTGTGGTTTGCTATGACAATTGCATGGATTCGCCTATCACGTCTGGAATCTGTTCATATATGTTCTTATTATGTGTGTGAGACGGCTAATATCTTGTCTGTTTTTTTGTGAATATATATTTATTACACAACTATTTCAAGGTACTTCAAGTAGAATGTTTTACTTCTTAATTTGGCATGTGTCCAAGTCAAAACCCATACTTTTTATTGATGCTGTATCTATTTCTCCTTTGATACAGATTAGATACAGGTTGATTTTATGGTATCATTCCTGATAATGATTTTATGTGATTTTATGTGATTAGGATGTATTTTATTGTTTTCTTGTCGGGATACCTACCCCAATAGGTCTATAAAATTGCAATGCGAAATATGTCTATTAGAATGTTGGCATTTAAGACTTTGTCCCATAATGTTTCATTATTGTAATAACTCAATTCAAAGTGTAATATAATAGATTTAAATTATTTTTTAAAAAGTAATTAACTAAATTTAGAGCAATGTATATTGTATCCTCATTAAATTTTACTAATTTTCTTGTAATGGGCTGGATCGTTATAAATGGTATTAGAGTAATTTGATTTTGTATTAGATGATGGACTTGATTAAAGACATTCGTTAGGCTTTCAGTTACAAGTTAAAGAAGGTTATGGGCTTGGGCTGGGCAAAGTATAGAAATTTCGAAGACGAAATTTTTTAAAGTGGATGAATTGTGAGTTCCTTTTAACTTAAGTCTTATGGAGATAAAATTCTATTTATAAGTGTGAATATAGTATAAATTTTTAATTTGTTTAACCACTTTTTAAGAAATTATTTAGACCTATTACGTTGTAATTTAAATTGTGTCATTTCAATTATATTATATTAGAGTCGCAATGTATATAAACTACTACTAAGGTTAGTCTTGGCGACTAACAATACTATAACATCCCGTGTATTTGTATTTATTCTACTACTAAGGTTAGTCTTTGCAACTAACAATACCATAACATCCAATGTATTTGTATTTATTTGGTCTTACAACCAATAAAGTTTAATTATTTTTTTTTAACTCACGTCCTGTATAAACTTTCATGTAACAAAAATATTTTTTTATAATAACTAAAATCGAATCACAAACTTTATACCCTTTTTTTTCTTAAAAAAATGTTTGTTGGATAAATGGTGTTATTCTTGCAGGATATTAAACATTCAACAAGATAATAAATATGTAGAGCTGACAAGTATTTTTTAGAAAATAATGCATGCTAGCCAAGTATGGAGTTCTAAGTAATTGGCGAGTCTTCCGGGGGACACCTTCCTCTAATGAAATGTCATTAGATTGGGTTATAGAGATGTTTCGACCTATTTGATTGTTAAATTTAGCGTGTTCAAAACTCGGTAAGTTTGATTTAACTTGTATTTGATTCTAAAAAGTTAGATTCGGCGTTTGACTTGATTTTAAATAAGTCGGATTGGGCTTTTGCGTGTTTGATTCTAAGCTCGATATTTCATATACAGGATAAGATTTTTTACCATATATGTCATAGATTCTTTTTATAAATTTAATTACATCAGAAAATAGGAAGATATAATTAAAATTTTGAATAACAACATGAATGATTAAATTATCTTTGATGCATGATTACTTTAATTTTCAAATGCTAGTTCAACGATTATGAATTTTACTAAGTCGAGACTTT
The DNA here is from genome assembly GCA_032619315.1 of Piper longum. Classification (NCBI taxonomy): domain Eukaryota; kingdom Viridiplantae; phylum Streptophyta; class Magnoliopsida; order Piperales; family Piperaceae; genus Piper; species Piper longum. The sequence continues at coordinate 7,601 of JAVDBV010048364.1, read as the reverse complement.
ATTAATGTAGGAGAGTCCATTGGTCCAAGGAAAGGTTAGTGAAATTGTGATTCTCATTTAAATTATTAAAATAGATTAACAATATAATTAGTATTTTAATATTAATCTATTGTGAGCCATATTACACTTTTTAATGAGTTAAAGTTATAAATTTTGTGTGATTCTCTTCTATCCTTAATATTTATGCCCACAAGCCTATGAATGAGATTTTTGTGTAAATGAAAAACCATTGAAGTTGTACCTTTGTGAGATCCTAAATATTGCATCAAAGATTTATTTAGAAAATACTAAATCAATATAGTTATCCTTCCTCGGACGCTACAACTAAGTTTATGTCAATGATTGAAGGTGCAAGTGGCCTCTACTTATATTCTATATTCGTGGGCAATGTTCCTCCACGCTCCATTGGTTTAGAAACCCAAAGAGCTCCATTGTTTTGGGAATAGAAAAAACATCCCTGGCTAACAAAGTATAATTTGATTAACGTGGCGTGTTCTCGGAATTGGGTTTGTCAATTGGACGATGCTTTTTTTTTTTTTTTTGCAGTGTTTTAATTGTTTGGAGTTTTGAGATTGTTGCCACTGCAATTTGGGTGTTTCTTCCATCCGTTCCTCTCCCCAGGTACTTGCCCCTTTCTTTGTTTCTGGAAGTGGTTGGCCCTTTTGAGTGAATGATTTTGATATTTGAGCTTACAGTAATTGGCAGTTCTTAATGAATGTTCCCTAGGGATTTATTTTTAATTGAAGAAAAGGGAATGTTTCTGCTGTATCATAGTGTTCATTTTCACCAGGGAAGAAATTAGGGAGTATTATATTTTTTTAGGATTATTGAGATACAAAAAAAAAAAATCACAGATCTCTGTATTTTTATGGGGTTTAGCAATGCTCAAATTCTTCTCAAAATCTATTAAATGTGGAGAATGAGGATTCTCTGATATTCTTGTCTGATCTTTGTGGTGAAAAGAGCTTCTAGTTCTTCTACTGTTTTTGGCTGCCAAAGGTGAAGCTAGCCAGTTTCAAAGTTGCAGGCAGTTTGAATAACCCTGTAATTCTAGTAAGCAATGATGAATCCTGACTAATTTCCTAGAGGAAGAATTTTTACACTTTCCCTGATAATAATTGCAAGTCTTTCAAAAATTCTTGATCTTATGGCATTGATTTTAGTTTGTGATTAATATTCTTACCTTCTCTCTTTTAATCTCTTGAAGGCCATATCTGTCCAACCATTATGGAATCAATACCAGACAACGGGCTTTTTGAGCAGGCAATGCAGGTTTGCACCATGGGGTGTTTGCCCATGGCCCTAAAGGCAGCCATTGAGCTTGATGTCCTCAACATCATTGCTAGGGCCGGGCCTGATGCTCGTCTCTCTGCGGCGGAGATCGTTGGGCAGCTCCCTTCAAAGAACCCCGGCGCATCAGCCGTCATGCTCAATCGAGTTCTCCAGTTGCTGGCCGGACACTCCATCCTTACGTGTGTGGTCGACGACGGTGAAGAACGGAGGTATGGCCTTGCAGTCCTCGGCAAGTTCTTGGTTGGGAGCGAGGATGATGGGTCTCTTGCCCCCTTGGTTGTCATGTGCCATGACAGAGTTCAAATGGAAAGCTGGTAAGCTTCTATATACAATATTGCTGTGCAATATTGCATTCCTAGTTGAATTTTTTTCCCCCCTATATCTACTCTTCTACCCTTATTAATAAAAGTGGAATCTAATTTGTGCGCTAATGAAAAGTAAGAGGTCGAGCCCACGACCATATAACAAAAATAAAACAAATCAATCAAGTTTGTATCATTTATCTCCTCTTTAAATTAAAGTCTATCTCTAAGATATCAGATCATTATAGTCTATCTTATGAACGAGTAAGTGCCTATTTGTAAAATTTGAGTCTTATCTCTAACATAGGTCGCGCATGCAAGGACATACTGCCTAGGTGTTGTATATTTATATAGAATATACTTAAAAGTTGAAATTCATAATAATATGTAATTGTTAAGATTTTGTAAATTACAAACAGCTTCAAAAATTAGGAGATTGGTGGCTATCAGTTCACAATGATATTGATCAAATGAAGTGATTCCGGCTAATCAGGCACTATTTGAAGGAGGGCATACTTGAGGGAGAAGTTCCATTTGAGAGGGCATTTGGTATGAATGCTTTTGAATACCAAGGAACAAACCCTAGGTTCAATGTTCTCTTCAACAAGGGGATGTCCAATCATTCTACTCTTGTCATTAAGAAGATATTGAACACAGACAATGGTCCCTTTGAGGGACTCAAGGAGCTTGTGGATGTGGGTGGTGGCGTTGGGGCCAATTTGAGGCTGATACTCTCCAAATACCCTCACATTAAGGGGATCAACTATGATCTGAAACATGTCATTGATACAGCTCCACCACTCCCAGGTAAGATTAAGTTTATTAATTCCCCAATCTGCCATTTTAATTTTTGCAGAGCTGATTAAATTTAAAAAGGATAGAAAGGTTAAATTTTTTTATTTTCCAATTTCTTTTATTTACCCAACTATTGATAATGCCTACTGACAAATTTTACGATTGATTCCTGAGTCACGTAATAAAAGCCATTAAATGATGTTATTTATTTTTTGAAGTAATATAAGCCACACACACAGATCAATTTTTAGTGTCAAAATGAGCAATACATAATAGTTTCGTTTAACTTTTATTTGCTAAATATAAAAATACTATAAATGGCTCTTATCTGGGTAGGAGTTGTCTCCCCTTATCACTGTGCTGAGTACAGTCTGAATCCTAAGTTTTTAAATTTGTCGAATATGTGAAGTCTGGAGAAAAGGTCAAGCAGCAAAAAATGTATATTGTCAGCAGCCTTATCCGGTTTCTTTTCCTTGTTTTGAGTAATTAGAGATATAAAATCAGTTTGATATTATCTCAGCTAGCTTAATCTAATCACAAGCTGGTTACTTTGTTTTACACTACAGGCGTGAAGCATGTTTCTGGGGATCTATTTGAAAGTGTTCCCAGTGGAGAGGCAATCTTTATGAAGGCAAGTATGTATCCATTTGAAGAGTAGAATTTTCCCCCCGCATATTTGGCTCCTTTTTGTTGGGTATTGTAGATATACCATATTACTTTATAGTGGATACTACATGATTGGAATGATGGGGAGTGCATAAAAATTCTCAAAAACTGTCACAAGGCCCTGCCAGAAAGTGGCAAGGTTATAATACTTGAATCAATCATGCCAGGTGAAGAAGATGAACTGGCAAGCAGTGATGCCAAGTATGTGCTTCGTTCAGACGTTCTTATGCTGGCAGTAACCCATGGGAAGGAGAGGACCCAGAAAGAATTCGAAGCTTTGGCAATGGCAGCTGGTTTCTCTACTTTCAAGAAGCTTTTCAATGCTTACAACACTTGGGTCATGGAGTTCCACAAATAGCTTGCATGGGCTATGATTATATTTTCTTTACTACCACGTTTGATTTCCAATTGTAATGTATGCGATATTCTGGGTTCACTGAGTACTATAAATCATGTATGTACAGTTTTGCTCCGGTGAAAATTTGGTCGATTTATCTGTAAGCTGGCCAAATATTTGACAATCCTCATTACTCTGATTATGGCCATCATTCATCTGTTAAGCTCAATTTGGCTCAATTATCGACTTGATAACACCACCTATAATATTCATTCATTCAATGTAATATCAGAATCTACTGTCAAGCATCCATCACTACAAGAAAACAAAGCAGAGTGATGATAAATTTGCCGCTGAAGCTCTATATTTGTCAGGAAAAAATATTGCCACTACAATTTTCTTCAAATTTCTTTTATTTAAGCGGCAGATTTACCATCTTTACACTAAAAACAAACAAGATAAAAAGAAGAAGAATGCTAATCAATATGATCCTAGCTAGGCCTAGTTACTCAATTTTTCGAATAAAAATGCAAAATATATGTAGAAATCCATTCTATTTGTTTTTTTAATTAAAAGACACCATCTGCAATGAGCTTGTTGACAATTTGCTTGTAGGACTCTTGAGTCAGATGGATTCCATCCCAATGTAGGTGCTCTGAAGGGTTTCTGCAAACAGTAGAATGGCCTGTACCACACATCATGCCTAGGCCAAAATTGTATCTTCCTCCCACTCCACAGCAGGCACTCAGAGCCTGTTGAGGTCCTGTTTGATCATAACATATAAAAATTTCATCAATTTCCAATAATAAAGATCATTAAGTTGTCCTCTTCTTCTTCCGCCTTGTAGAATCCTAATCAAAGTAAGATACATTAAATTTAGAATGCCCACATGCCCATCTTGACACCAACCCTCCTTATAATTGACAATGTACAAGCATTGACATAGTTGTAAAGATTGGTTAATTATTCTTTCTTCTTCTTCCTGCCTGATAGATTGGTTAATAAGTTTGATGGATGATCACTTACCTATAGTGGCTGCCACTGAGGTGAGTCTATGCAAGACTGCATTGTAAAGGTCTGCATATCTAATATCTACACCAGGGAACTCCTCCCTCAACCCTTGGATTGCCGCTTGCAGCTGTGAGTTGTGGTTCTCAGAGAACTGGTTCAATGATTTGATACAACCCTTTTGATCATAAGCTGTGGGATCACTTGTTTGGAACCTTGTGAGGTAGATTGGGAAGCACCCAATAGGGAAGTTACCAGGCACAACCACATGCTTGAACCCGGCTTCTATCAAACTCTGAATGATATACACAAACACCAGAAAAGGTATAAAGATATGTATAATCAAAAGTGCGGAAAATTAGTGCAAGTTTGATTAGAATGTATACTTACTCTTCCAGCAGCTTGAACGGCTCCAACAACACTAGGAATAGAGCTGGTCAGATCAGCCATTGATCTCCCTCCCATAAAACCATAGTTGTAGTCATTCCCACCAATCTCCCCAAGCAATAGTAGTGACTTCCCTAGCCTCTCCTTGCATGCTATACTCAAACAAACAACAAAAGAAATTGAGATTGAGGATGATGTTTTGGATGAGAAACTATACAAGAAAAATAAGATTTATGATGTTGTGAATTGGTTGGACATACCTGCATCAGAGGTGCAGGTGGATTTCAGGAAAGTGTGGAACCAATTTTGTTCCATTCCGAGAGTGTTTGTGGTGGAAAAACTTGGAAGGGCTGTTGCACCAGCAACCGCAAAATTCACCCCATTGGCAAAGGAAGCTCCTTGATTGAGGTAGGGATTGATGTAGGGGAGCCCAAAATGAGTTGCTGTTCAAGTTTCATCTCACAAGATGGTGATCAAAATCACTTTCTCATACATGGGAAAACAAATAATTATCTCATATACATATATATATATATATATATATATTGAAAATTAAAATAACAATATTATTATGAACTTTTTTTTAAAAAAAAAACAATGGTAGTCATGATATATAAAATATTACAAATTATTGTACTAATATAAGTCCGACAAAGAGTTAAAAAAAAATCAACAAGACAACTAATATATCAAATAGTCGTAAGTCATATTTGATATAGAACCCCTCTATAATTCAAATCCGGCATTGAGAAAACAAATAATTATTAAATCGAAACACATAAATTAAACACTAGAAATAAAATATTTATTTCTATAAAAATCAAAGATAAATATAAAACCTATTCATCTTTGAATGAATTGAAGCTTTCATATGTAATAATTTGAAAATTAGTTAAATAAGCATAATTAGTTGAACTTGATCTTTAGATAGCCACGAAAATTTGCATATTATAAGATGACGATGTCCTCCGCGACGTGCATGCATGCATGATGCAAGTAGATCTTCCAACTCCAATACATACATGGCATAACCGTTGGAAACTGAGCATAGTAAACAAAAGTTGAACATAATATCAAGAAGTAATATTGAATGCAAATACGAATCTATTAACGATGAAAAATGTAGAGTGATTTTCAATATATATATGTGTGTGTGTGTGTGTTTGTATTTTCATGTTAAATTGAGATTCACAAATCGAGTTCAGTTAGAAATAAGGTCCTTTCTCTTCCCATCAATAACTACACAACCAAGTTGAATACTCTGAAAAATATATGAATTATACTCACAAATAAAACATATATTTTACATTACTACATATTTTACATGCATATATACATATATTTTACATATATACATATACATTACAAAAAAAAGTATATATATATTTTTTACATGCATATATTTTACATATACATTACATGTATATGTAATGTATATATTTTACATGCATATATACGTATACATTACAACAAAAAAAAAAGATATCTGTGACTACAAATTTTCAAACCCATAGAAAACATCTTCAAATAATTGTTGAAGCCCTTTATAAGGAAAGGTATATACATATATACATATAAACGATGTATGAAAGTGTTTACGTACCAATGAAATCAACCATGAGAAGGCCGTCGGAGCAGCGGCCAGTCGGACCGCCCATGGACATGCCGTAGGGGAGCCTGGAGGTGGGCAAGAAGCCGCCGAGGGGGCTCTCCCTCGCAAGGTTGCCGGTGTCCGTCAACGAATCTCCGAAGGCATATATTGCTTCGTAACTTCCACTCCCAGCAATGATGGGAGCAAAAACCAGAGCAAGAACAGACGCAAACACGAAGATGCGTGCATGGCTGAGCAAAGCCGCCATGGTTGGAGTTTTGGAAGATCCAAAGCAAAAAACAACGAATTATTGAATTAGCTTTTTCGTTTCAATGATATATTATCTCGTTATAACGACTTTATTATTACTAACAACTCTAATTTTGTATGGACCCAAAATCATATATATCTAATCCTAACTAATTAATTAATACATCATACGATTACATATCTATTATTATTAATAAAAAGAGAACTCAACATCTTTCACGGTAAAAGATTCCAACCTGGCTAATCTCAATTTCTATGAATAGAATTCTGTCTAATTGTTTTGAGAAAATATAATAAAAAAATCTAAATAATTATAATTCATCTTTTCATTTAAATAGGATATATTTTTAAAATCAATCACAATTTATATCTAAGAAATTAGATTATTACTCTATCTTATTATTCAATAAAAGTTTATATATAAAATTAAAATTTATCGTTTATAAATTGCATATAACACATACACCATACTTAGTACAAATAAATTTCACACTAGAAAATCTTAATATTTTGATTGTCATTGCTTAAAATTTAAACTTGAGTATTCTGTGGTTATTATTTGTTATATATAATATACGCTCTTTTATATTTTTGCAAGTTCGTTTTGAACTGAATTAAATCTCCACCCAAGGGAGGAGATTTCTTTGGCATCGCGTCTAGAGAAATCATTCCTTTTTTGGTAATTATATGTAATTTTACAATTTTTTTAGTGTACATTTTTATTTATTATCAAAATAGATTTTGAAAATATCAATTATTTGGGCTGTATACATATTAAATTGCCCCAATCCTATAATTAATTAGAATATTTTCAAAAAATAGTATGTCTGGAATTTAATTAGTATGGGATGTATAAAAGTCTCCACACACACTTAGCAGGCTCATCAGGTTCTACTCTAATTAGCTAGCTTTTTCGTTCCTTTATCTATATATATATATATATATATATATA
>JAVDBV010048363.1:0-19167 GCA_032619315.1 Piper longum | reverse complement strand
CCTTCGGCTCAAGGGCAGGAGTAATATGGAGGACGTAGAGGGCTGAGATGAACGAGAATGATATTTGACGCAAGATGCGAGAATGAGATTTGATGCAAGACGCAATAGATGAGATGAGTAAGAAAAGAGAATGAGATGGATGGGGGACGCTACCGCTCAAGGGCGACGGCTCCTGTTAGTGCCCTTGTGAGAGTTCTTGAGGAAGTATATAGTTTTTATTCAATAGGAGGGTTAGCTCTCCTGTGCCAGTTTGATATTAGTTATTTTCTAGACAGGTAACGCTCGTTACTGACGGTTTTGTACTAGATGTAGGTGACGATTATGAGATAGAAGTGACAGCCTGGACGGAGGAGCAGTGAGGTCTTTCGCACACACACATGTATTCGGTGACTGAATGTTTAATATTCTGTTTATACTTTTATTATATTTGAACTGATGTGAGGTAGTGAAAAGCATGATAATATGATTAAATGCTAAGATATAATGCCATGATGTGAATACTGAATAGAGGGCATAGGTGGTCTTCATCTTAAGACGCCGAGAGTAGATCTGGGTCGACTTAACCGAATCTAGTAGATTATCGAATGGTTCGGTCGCCGGTAGCATTTCCGGGTCGGTTCAAGGGTGAGCCGAGTCGGGGTGTTACAGAAAGGATCTGATAAAACATCGCTGATGCCATCCTACATCTAAAACACGGATAAACTCGACATGCAGGGAGTCAAGCAGATATCAAGTAAAGGGAGAGTCCTATGGACCCGTGGTTAAGTTTCAAGCACATCGACACTTCTACAACATGCTCAGACTCCGTAACCTACATCAAAACCTACTACTAAGTAACATAATGATGTCTCTATATGATGCATGTTCGTGGTGTGTGCTCATATTATCAATACATCCTAATAAAGAAAATAGTGCTAAGAAGCCTACAACTACATACCTAGCACGTAAATTTAGACGTATAATAATAAATAATAAATAAATACACATAGATAATTAGATAAATAATAAATATATGAACATTAATTATTCTTTAATAATAAAATAAAAATATAATTATACTACATAAATACACAGCTAAACACGAGTAAATATCATATATGTTCGTGTTGGAAAACATATAAATAATTAAATAAACAAACAAACAAATAATTAAATAAATCAATAGATAAATAAATAAATAAATAACTAGTATAAATTAATCATGAAGAATATTAATATAAATATTAAATATACGAATATACCACTAAATACGTATAAATAAAACAAGAGTAAGAAATAATTAATAATCAATCAATTAACTAAATAAAACAAGATAAACATGAAAAAAAATAATATCTATGAATAAATACATTATCAATAAGAATAATTAGTCACATAACTATTTATCATAGTCAACAAATATATAAATAATAAGAAATGAATAATCATGAATAATTAAATAAATAAATAAAAATACTTATAACACCAAGCATTCTAAACAATGTGAATATACATCTAAATTAATGTAAGGGTTCTCGAATTACAAAAAACGGTTGAGAAACGGCTGAAAATGGTTTCAAAATGAGTTGAACCGGACCGAACCGAGCTGAACCAGACTGAGTCAAATAGGCTGAGCCAACTAGATTTGGGTTAACTGGAAAATGGGCTGGGTTGACTAGGAAGACATGAAATGGACCGATGAACATGGACATGGGCTCAAACTGGCAGACTCGGGCACGACCAGCAGGCGGGATCGCAGGCAAACGAACCGAACGAGGCAACCATTTCCTGTCATTGAAAAACACTGACGGCAATGTGGCTGGGGTTTTCGCCAGTTGGGAACGACAGAGGGCATCAAGGTGGAGATGTTGGTGGTGATGATCAATGGAGTTTGGCCACTGGCTAGTCAGAAAAAGGCCGGAAAGAGGGCATAATCGCCACCGGTGCGGCGGCATCGCCAGCGTCAATCCCTGTCACGATGTTGGTCGTCGGCGGTCTCAAAATAGAGATCTCAGAAAGATGACAATTTTTGGGTAGTCACCTTTGCCGAAGGACAGTCGCCAATGCCAGAAAATTGCATGAAAGGGGGTGGCAGCGGTAGAAATCGACTGCAAAAACACTGTCGCTGGTGATGACTATGATGGCACCGGTGGCAATGGTGGGTACGGACTGATAGCCGGCTGTGAGGTAGTCATGGCCTTATTGATCCAGTGGCCGGAGGAGGGCTGGGGTCTTTCCGGTGGCCAACCAAAGTAGCTGCTGCCCTAAGGTGAAAATCCTCAAACTCATCAGAAATCTCTATAAATCAACATGGTGAAGCGAGGGCTGATGTGGACGGCTCACATCTTGCCACATGCATGATCTAAACGTCCAACAACTCGTGGACTAGTGGGACCCATCTTTGGGTACATGCAATATATATATAGACGGAAAGCTTAGATCGAAACTGTCCAAAGTCAAAAATAACTCAAGTCCTAAAAGTGGATTTATAGGTGGGAATCGAGATAAAAAGGTTAAATGAGCCTCAAACCCTTAACTCGATCAAGTGAAAATCTATGACTTAATCAAGTTGGGCTCACAGGGCATAATCCGATGATCCAAAATCCCTATGATGCATTCAATGAGATACCCTAAAAATCTCAAACGGATGCTAAATGCTACAACGGCCTAGATCTAGGTAACAAACCTTGGCTAATTTATACAAATCATCTGTAAACCTCGTGTATACACTGATAACTGATGCTCTTATCATCTACATGTCGAACAAACTAAAATCACATAAAACCCTAACCCAAAGCGGGGGTTTTACATCCATTATATCATATTTTACCATTAAAGTATAAAATATGATATACTTTCTACTTATTTGATACATACATCTAATTCTCAAATTAAATCAACAGAAAATCATGTATAAACTTCACAAAGAATTAATTTATAATAAATCTATAGGTATTCATTATAATTTCAATAAACTAATCAAGATATTTTTATAAAACATGCATACAAAAGGAATTACATGCAAAACTTATTCTTTTTATAAACAATCATACATGCAACAAATCTAAACCTCATGAATTCATTATACAACACAATCTTCCACAAAACAAAACAAAATCAATGATTTCACTTCCCAAGAAACCATTCAAATTCAATAGAAAACTCATATGATCATAATACATGCATGTTCTAAACATGAAGTTTATAAAAACATGATGATTTGATGGAAAAAATAGAGAAAAGAATATGAACCAAAGTAAGCCCTGATCTCCTCCTCTCCCCCTTCTTGACCTCAATTGCTTTTTGGAGAGATAGGGCTCGACCTCTCTCTACACTTATATAATAATTACACCATTAAGTAGGGGTACTTTTGGTATTTTTCTCCAATTAGTTAATTAAATCCTAATATGACTTGAATTTATCTAAAAAGAATGTTTACTTTTTAATACTACTTTGCATAAGAGTTATACATCTCCAAAACACCTTTCCAAACTCTATTGTTCACCATAATTTCATAATGTTAAAATATTCTTATTTTATGGACTTAGAAAAAGTCAATTTTACCCTTCTATGTCATTATTTAATAACTTGGTCACAAGGTCAATTTGAAACAATCATATCTCATCCTTTAGAACTCTGTTTTATTTGATTCTTTTTTTGGATTTCTTAAGATATCTAGTTTTTTATCCTAAAATTTCAAAAAAAATCGACATTTATTTCAGGAGATATAAATTTTTAAAGAAATGTGTTTGATTTAATCAGTTTAACCTAACTTAGTTAACTTAGTTTAACCCTACTTAGGATCTCACATGTTGTCTCATCAAAAAAGGTTTAACACTTCCATTGAGACCTTTTGATGAAGACAACTCAAATATATTGTAAACTCTTTAAGTAGTTGGTGTTAATCCTTATGAAGTATTAATTTAACTTGTGAATGAGATCATCAACCAATTAAGTCTTCAAGCTCTAGTTTTGTAGTCTTTGCATCTTCATTGTTTCAAACCTATAAGAGTTTTTCAAAAATTAATGCAAGATGTTATGCCATGGAATGATTATGACATGATGAATATATCATGAAACCTATGGCCAATAAAGGATTGACATCCTAGAATGAGTTATTCATTATTGTTAATTGATTACTATTTTAAATTTAAGATATGACTTAATTCTCATATTCTCATGTCTAGCACTCATAACTCCTCAAGGTTCAAGTTCCTTTTAGGTCATATCCATTGTGTATAGAATTATAATCCTCAAAACATGGATGAAACATAAAATACAATAATATTTAGAGAGTTAAGAAAATGTTATTCCACATATATTTCCAACTCATATTTGTCTACCTGAACTTATACTGTGGATCTTACTGTGACTAGTTTATTGAAAAATATATGCACTCATTATCTTTGTAACACCCCATTTTTGGGGTCTAAGGGCAGACCAAAGTGCAATTTTATAATTTAGAAAGCTATTTATTTAACATACCTACATGCATCATAACCAGGTTTAGGGCACCTGCCTAAATAATAATACAACACTTAGTCCCATAGTTTCTGATAATACATAAATCTCAAATATATAACAAATGTTCTCAACACACATAAATCAGATGCACAATAATTCATACACATTGTACCATCTCCTGCCATGAGCCTCTCGATTCGTCCACCAACTCCAGCCATTGACATGCATAGACACCTACATAAATATAGAAAATCTGTCAGTAATCAAACAAGTCCAAAAATAACTACCAATATAGCAATATTGGTAGATGAGTATCTTTACACCCGAGGAAAATCATGAAACTTCAAAAAGACTCACATGCTGTAAGCAAAGATAACTTGTTATCTAGCCCATCATGCACGCATAAAAAAATCATATTCATACAAGAAGCTTACATTCTCACATCCTCAATATATCGTTCTCCACAGTACTCAGGTAGTTAGGAACAGTTAAGTTAGTGCCACAATTTTTGGAAATGAGATGCATTCACAATACTCTATGTACAATGCACTACTTTAAGGTGTGAGGGAGTGTACATGAAATTCACACAACCTGTACCACTCACACTCTCACTAATTTGTGCAATATATAAATTATGCGTACTTATATAATAGACTTTGGAAGGGGCTTATATAATAAATTTCTGGTATTCAATTTTAAAACCAATAAGGGATCTCATCCTCGTAGTTTTATTAAACTGCGAAAAATTCGGCTAAACAACTCAGCATCGTAGGGATCCAATAAAGCATTGACAATGCCATCCTACGTCTAAACCTAGGTTAAAACTTGACACTCAAGGAGAAAATTAAGGTTGAAGCAAAAGAGAGTCTTGAGGACTTACATCAATGAAATTCCCGTCCTAGACTGACGAGTTCTTCTTGCATAACTTAGCAAAGAGATGGAACCTGAATCAGATATCAACACGCACATCAAGGCAATGTCTCAACACGTGCACAATACATAAGACACTTAATTAAATTAATTACTTCCTTGATGTGGTGTTAAACATCTTTAGGTATCTTAATTAGGGTTTAGGATTAAAAGCACACTTAGTTGGAAAAGCCCAAACTTATGGTTCAATCAAATGAACTTACCCAGATGATTTTTTGGACGGGACAAACGGTGTCCAAATAGGCTAAAATTTGGACCAGTGGGCCCTAACACTCTAAAGGTTGGGTGTGACTTTTACCAAGGGCTAGCCCATGGGTGGACATGGTAAAAAAGGTCCACTAAGGTTGCACTAAGGTGTTGGAAATCGTGTTCATAGACCGCACACCACTTTTCCTAAATTTGGTTCATGGGCTTGTAAATTCAAAATGAGCCTGGGTGAAAGGTGATTGTTAGCCAATACTGTGGTCTTAAATCCAATAACATTTCAAGTTCAAATTTTAGGGATGTGGGCCCGAGTGGACTCAGAAAAGGAAGGAATTGGCTAGGTCATTTCTAGAACTGGCCGGACCTAATGGGTTTGGGAAAATCATAACACATATCTACTAAGCTAATGTCTCCCAAATTTTAGTATGATGTTATTGGGACACAACCTAAGGACTGATAGAAATTTTATGCCATTTCTTTACCACTTGACTGGGGTTTTAGATTCTAAATCGAGTTAGAGAACTACAGTTTCATTATGCGTTCCTACACACTTTGGATAATCAAAATAACTAACTAACTAAATAATTTCTAATTAATACAAAAAATTCCAGTAGACAATTAATGCATGCAACCATAATTTTTACAAATTTTCTTAATATTAGCTCACTCAGAGGAGCACAATCTGAGAATATGGCATAGCACATTAATAGCACAACATACACATAACACACTTAGAGGTTTTGTTCAAGCCCTTAATAAGATCATTTTAACATGGTGATTTAGCATGGACTAGCAAACATCATAACCTACAAACATGCAAATGATTGTAGCTATAGTAAATATGCCATGTGTACTGTAGCAAAACCGAGAGCAGAACACTTAAGTGTTGGGATTTTAAGCGCCTGAGTGCTCGAAAGACTGGGAAGAACAACGAAGGAATTGGATCCGAAGAAGAATTAGCTTTCTTGAAAAGAGTTTTTCTTCTTTTGATTTATTTTTCTTTATGATTAAATTATATCTTTCTTATCACATATAAATTTCTTGAGTTTATTTGAATATTTTATAGAGTAAATTCTTTTCTAGGATTTTCAATGAAACTTAGTGCATGGATTAACAAAGGTTATTAATTTTTATTTATGTAATTGTGTTTTTGGATCATCTATTCTATTCTATTCGTTAATGCTATCATTAGATTGGCCACCTATTCATTAATCTAGAGATTTAATCTTGTCTAGAGATAGATAGATTAGATTTGTCATTGAATAAAATAGCTTTTGTTTATCTATTTTGGGTAATTTACGTATAAGATAGAGATATACTCATATGTATTGGGTAACTGTTAAGGGCAGAAATTAAAGTATCATTTTGCATACACAATTTCGTGAAGATATAGAAGTTGGGTGCGAGTGATAAGTTTATGGTAAATCTAAAAGATGTCATAAATAATTAATTCTCGTGGTTAATGATTAGAATGAGCAATTCATATGTAAAAATTATAACTTTAATCATATAGAGCACTAAGTGAAATTGAAAATTCTAGGTTTATCGTCTTAAAATCAATTTATTATTGAAATATTGCAATTTTAGATTAATTTAGTTATAATTTATAATTAAATCACTATTAGAACTGTTTTCATTTAAGTATAATTAACTAAATTATTTTTGGTAATTAAGAATTTCTATAACTAATTCCTCGTTGGACGATACTTTCTTATCACTTTTATTACTTGATTCGGCGCGTGCACTTGCATTATAATTTCCATATAAAGGCAAGGGTGAAAAGTGGAGGAGAAGGGGAGTTTTTATAGAAAGGGGAAAACGTTCTAGCACAAGGGTGCTCTCCCAGCCCCTTTTGGCTGGCCTCTACAGGTTGGGCCATAGACATCCAAGAAACCTAACACACGGGTCAGAAGTGAACCAAATCGCACGCCAAGGGATCACACGACTATGTGCAAAGGAGCTGGCATGGCGCACTAATTGAGAAGAGAGGGAAAATTGAATTTAGGCAGAAGCACACTGCCCTTAAACAAAACCCTAACCCTAAACTTTTCTGGTGCAAGGGCACTGGGAGGGAATCCTTGCGCTTAGTGTAAGTTACACGCGCTTATGGTCATGGGTCCTACATGTGCTAGAATCATTCAAAAGGGGTTGAAACACACAACAAACACCCTATACTCACGAGGGACACGATTCATAGCCTAACTAGAATCGTCCCAAATAAAAATAAAAAACAAGAGTCATGATGATGTAGTGTCATGTCGGACATTGCCACGAGGGAGAATAAGTCTATGGCCACACATATACACAATAAATACGCAGGTGGCAAAAAGGGCCGGACATGCAAATCAATCCGAGTAGTGACCGAACCCACATTAAAACCATCAGATGGAAAGTCCAGCAACCTCCCCCACCTAAGAAAATTCTTTCCCCGGAATTCACCTAAGGGGTTACACAACACAACAACCACGGACAAAACATAATATACCAGAAAACAAGGGGTGTGCTAGTACCTCGTGTTGACGCGCCTCGTCTTCATGCACCTAGATGGCAATGTACTCATGTAGCAGTTACCCACGTGCTCACCAACTATAGTCCATGCACATCTTGAGACCTCCATCTTTCCGTACACGTAGAACTAGAGCATCCTGGGGCGAGTCACTCGGCTGAAGAAATCCCCATTCGTATATCTCTCATAGCTGGCTCTGGAGTTAATAAAACTCAACGATAAAATCTGGTTCAACATCTTGAAAGCCTTTCCGTCGCCACTAGATAGGACCTCGATGTTGATCTCAGTCTATCTCATCGTGGATAACTCAGTTGCCTCCGCAGGTGTCGTATAAGTAGCATCTCTTCTTGTCGGAATGTTGAATGTAGTTGGCATTGGATGCTCTCTAGTGGTTACTATATGGGTCAGAATGGCCTTGTATTCTCTCTTTAATAACGTTTGGGCTCTCTAAAAGGTGATGAATTGTTTACCTTTGCTACCTCTACCTCTACCTTGAAATGCCACTCTCTCATGGCGTGATAGGAAAAGTTGAACTTTCTTCTTCAAACAATCGATCAGAGCTCTGTGACTTGTCATCCAATCCGTGCCAAAGATTGTATCAAATTCTCTCATTGACATGACCACAAAGTCTGTTGGCCGCGTGCAACACTGAATGACACAAGAATGCTTCTCACACACTCTAGTGGTGAGAGTGGCGCTAGTTGGGTTAGACACAATTAAGTTGTGTTCTAGGTCTTCTACCAGTATACGAATCTTATCTATTAATGTTTTGGCTAGGAATGTATGCATACTGCTGAAATCAAATAATACTACTGTAGGGCTAAATGGATAAGAAGTGTGTCTGTGATGACGGTAGCATCCTGCACTACCTCCTCTGTTGTGGTTGCATCATCCTGCCAGAGTACTTTAGTATCACAGCCTTCATCTACTCACTCATTAGACCAACTGCCTACTCGACATCATCTAGCTATAGTAGCACCAGGTCCGGTGCTTTTAAACCAGCCTACATCTAATATACTTTAGTATCACAACCTGCTTATGCTCACCCATCAGACCAACTATCTACTCAACATCATCTTGCTATAGTAGCACCAGGTCCAGTGCTTCTAAGCCTGCCTACCTCTAATATCCTCTTTGACCCTGCTAAACAATCTGTGTTGCGCCCGCGGCTGCAGCTGAAGATGGGTTGGTGACGTAGGTAGGATCAACCAATACAACAGTGCAAGCAAGCCTCTCTGCTGCAACTAGGTTCCACTGGACTACTGTTGTGCTGGTAGTAGGAACTGCTATTGTGGCAATCTAGGGCATGTGGCTGCACGATGCCCTATCTTGCCACAAGTGAAGCAAACACCAGTGATCTTTAGAAAATCACCTTCATGCCTCTACTGATAGTGTGGGTATAGCTGGTCCTTCATGTAGTCCACTACCTAATAAGCCTTAGTCTGGAATATCTAGGTCTTCTCAGGAAACCTCTGGTTCTACTCACCCTTGGTGGCATACATTGTGAAAACTCTGCTCTAGGCGGTGGTGGCTCTCTCTCCGACTAAGAGGTCTCCATAGGGGCCTCCACCTCTGCTAGTTTTCTGTCTAGTCTCACCATTGCTATGGCCATGTCGCGGCTTGTCTCCAACCGTTTGCTCAAATCTTGTCGCCATACATACACAACATACTACAATCATACATACATTCAACATAAGAATCATAGCATACAACATGCGCGCATAGACCATGCATTCCGAAAGTTAATCATCTTAATAGTCGAAGAAGTTGGCTTTGATATAAAGTTGTAACAAACCATTTTTAAATTTGAGGGATAACCGAAGTGCGATATTATAATTCATAATGCTATTCATTAGACTACCATGTACAAACTTTACAGAAGCGAATCTCAACTATCAAGGACTCTTAAGATGGACACCTTACTGAATTTCATACAATGAATGCTGAATCGTACTAACATAGGAACATCTTTAACTTCAAGTGAGCTCCTAGCATGATCAATCTCAATTACAGGAAAGGCAGCACCGCCCCAACAACTAAGAGGGTGACTTTACAAACACATACATGATCACTTCGAACTACATAAGATGTGAACATGTACTGTAGTTAAGCAGTTGAGCTTGAAGGGATGAAGATACATGATTCAGTTCTTATACTTAGTTATAAACCTGAAGTTAGGTATACTTATTCTTATGATGATGTTGAACTTAACTTGCATAATATAGGGGTCGTTCCACATTCCCATGAACGGAAATTAAACACACAAACACATAGGTAACATTGAGTGCCCGGATATCATACCCTAACACCCAATTTTCACGTGGGCTCTTCATCTGGTGTAAATCGTAAGCTCCTCATATCTACGTTTCCCTACACGCACACACAACTGCAACCTAATAAGTTTGCATACATGGTATGCTCCTTGTCATGTTCTACTTTGAGGGTCACATACTCTACAGACGAATGTTAAAGTGACCTAAAGTTAATATCCTGCACAACGATAATAATAATATATTATACTAAGGCACACAATCACACTTAGCATACTCACATGCATCATAACCAAGTTTAGGGCACCAGCCCAAATCATAATACAAGACTTAATCCCACAGTTCCTAATAATAGATAAATACCAAACACATAACAAATTTCCCCAACAAACATGAATGAGATACACGATTACTCATACACACATAGATATAAGAAATCTGTCAATACTGAAACAAGTTTGATTATCAGTCTAAAAATAATTATAGATATAGCAATGCTGGTAGATGGGTATCATAATACCTACGAAAAATCATGAAACTTTAGAAAGCCTCATAGGCAGTTAGTAAAAACAACTTATTACATAGGCTGACACATATATATGACAAAAATCATATTCATACAAGAAGCTCACAACCTTACATCCTTCATATATTGCATGCTACAGTACTCATGTGGCTTGGAACAGTTAAGTTAGTGCCACAATTATTGAAAACTGGCTACATTTGCAATACCCTATGTACATTACACTACTTAAGGGTATAAATGAGTACTAGTGCAATTCATACAACTCATACCACTTATTCTCTTATTCATAAAATTTGTAAAATTGCACATACTTGTATCATAATCTTAGGAAGGGGGTTATTTAATAAATTTTTAGATCTTTAGTTCGAAAACCAATGAGGGATCTCATCATTGTCATTTTATTAAGCTGCAAAAAATTGGCTAAATGGCCTAGCATCAGACGGATCCGATAAAACACCGCTAATGTCATCCTACATCTAAAACTCAATTAAAACTTGATACTCAAGGAGCCAATCATAGGTAAAGCAAAATAGTATTACGAACCTGGATGGGTGAAGCTCCATGGCCAAATTCCAATGATTAGGCCTAAATGGACTTAGGAAGGCATTTAGCAAGGTTATTTTTTGAGCTGGTTGGACCTAAAGGGCTTGGAAAAATCATAGCGCACGATGCCAGTGGCTCCCAAATTTTAGTATGATGTTATTGGGGCAGAACCAAAGTTGTGGGAGAAATTTTATATAATGTCTCCACCCCATTTAACTAGGGCTTTAGATTTTATATTCGGAGTCAGAGAACGGGTTTCACCATGTGTTCCCTCTCAATCCAAATAACCAGATTAACTAACCACCTAAATAAATTTTAATTAATATAAAAACATACAAGTTTCCTGTAGACAATTAGTGAGCCCGACCATAATTTATGCACATTTTATTAATAACGTTTAATTAGCTCACTCGGAGCACAATCTTAGAACATGACATAACACATCAACAATACAACAAACACACAACACACTTAGGGTTTTTCTCAAGCCCTTAATAAATCCATTTTAGTATGTGATTTAGTACAAACTAACTAACTTCCTAACCTATAAGCATGTAAAAGATTACATCCAAATATGACCTAAAATAGGGTGGAAAATTCAGGAAAGTGGTGGACATGCTATTTAAAACAATAATGTCATCATCTTTTGCCGATTTTGGTTCTCATACATGCTCATAGATGCTAATACAGGTGAAACATGCTTCATATAACTTGTAGATCTACTTCTTTTAGATATAACAAGACTAAGATCATGTAAAGATATCATTTGTAACTTGAGATAAGAATTTACACTAAAACTATGTAGGTCAAAGACAACAAATCAATAAAAAATGTATAACTATTTTTATAGACATGCAAAAGCAATGATTTCAAAGCCTACAAATTTCTATCATACATATCTACATGTGACAAGTGCACAAACTTTCATCCTTTGCCTCTTCTTTGCTCCAACCCTTCCCTTGCTCCTTAGACTCTCCCCTTCTTCTCTAGCCCTTCCTCATCTCCTCTAGACTCTCCAAGCATGGCCAAAACCCTAGAGTGGTAAGTCTTGAGGTTGGATGCGCTAAAGACCTACTCTAGGACTAGTTGAAGTAAAATTCGCTTCCTTTTTACCTCATTTATATGTTTTTGTGCTTCTATTCGTGTAGATTCTTATTTTACTCCCAGTGCCTTTGCACTAGCCTCTGCAAGCCAGACCACATAAAGTCTAAAAACCATCCATGCAGGTCAGAGGTAAAACAACTAGCATGCCAAAGGGGGTGGACTTGGAGCAAGGGCGCTGGCGTAACACCTTTGTGCAAGCTATGAGGGGAGGACACCTTTGCGCGCACTTGGGGTTTCCACCCTAAGGTGGCCAGGGCAACTTTGGGAACTCCATCGTGGGTCTCGCAGGGCCTTAGGATCTGAAATGGGTCGAAACACATTAAATACCCTAGACTCACGAGAGACACGATCCAAAAGCTAACAAGACTCGACTTAAATGAAAATAAAAAAACAAGAGATGGGACAGTGTAATGTCCAGGTGGGCTGCGATTAACATCGAGGAAGAGTAAGGTGTGGTTCACACATGCATACTATAAATATGCATGCGGTAAAGAGGGTCGAATATGCAACTCGATCCAGGATGCAAGAGAACCAATACTAAAATTATTGGGCCCCCCTATGCATATATTGTGCTAACCTGTTGGCCTGCTTTTATTTGTCTAGATATAATCCAAGTGAATTGGAGTTATCTACCAAAATAAATGCGATTGCCTCAATATAATATATTATCTACATCCTTCCTCTTTGTTTACAAATCTGGCCCTTTTTGTATACCTTTGTCAAATTTGAACGAATTATAATTATTTAAGTTCAACTTAAAATAATTATCATGCTTGAATTAAATTCTTGTTTCAATTACATAAAATATAATACCTTTTATCGCTTTTATTGTACCGCTTGACTTGATCATCTTGTTCGTCTAGTGTAGTGCTTTCATTTTGTGATTTATTTTGTCCGTTCATATTCAAAACTAAAACCTTCAATCAAGTGCTTGGTCAAATATCCCAATTCCACAAAGACTCAAGTATAAAGATTTAAAATGATAATCCAATTTTACAAGTCTCTTGTATAATAATTATCAAATTTTAAACGGGATCTCAGTGATTATTTGGAAACTAACCTGTTTTATCTAAAAAAATATTTAACTATGATTAGAAAATATTATGTTCCACCCAGCGGGTCACAAATAACCAGGTAAATTTTATTTTTGCCAAGGCTTTTTATCTTTTCTCCTGGTCAATTATAGAAAATTTAACAGACGCCGTGCCATTTTTTCACGTCCAATCTCCCTATTTGTTCCAAGTTGGTTGACCTTACTCCTGTAAACTAGAGACAACATAGACACTGCAAAGTTCATTGGATGAAAGGAAATATATTCACGTGTAACGATGGCGAGAGACGAACATTTCCAAATAGATCCTTTCATGCTCGCCATGCCACTAAGGCAGTCACCTTTAGATGATGCTTCATGATCTTTCCAAGGTGTTAAATAAAAAAATGATCTTTGCAGTTCCAAGAAAATTCGCCGTAACATGTTGAAGCCTACTTGGTCCACATCTAGCACTTGGCAATCTTCCTGGGAATCAAAACACAAGGTATCCTACACAAAAAACATGTGCCGTTGAAATGAAAATGTACCTGACCTCTTAAAAATGTCAAAAATGGGACATTGATAACATGCTATTTCCAATTTGCTGGCCGGTCAACCAGTATTGGGACTCTTTTGTCAGAAGTACTGGCCGATCAACAGGGAAAAATTTTCTGGTCATTGACAAGCAAATCCCTTACTGAAAACCAAAAAAATAACAAAACAAACATTCAACGCCATGTTAAAGAATTTGAACAATAATAGCTGTCGAATTTGCCAACAAATACATTACTCATGAATGAAAAACCACTAACATAAAAACATGGTTGAACGTTATAACATGCTACGCAGGGTAGAAGCTCATATCTCAAGTTCATAAGAATACTAACTTCTAAATTTTTCTTAGAAAAAAGTCCCCAAGTACACAACTAGCAAAGAAATGTGATGCAAACCAATGCACGATAACTAGTGTAAAAAGTTCACACATATTCCTCTTCTCTATAATCTTACTCAGAATCACAAAGAAAATGAATAAAGAGCAGCACAAAGCAAAGATAACACACAACAAAGAAAAAATATTCTTATATTCAATAATGATGGATTGTGACAAATAGACTACAATCCTTGTATTTATAGAAGAATACATAAGAGAATCCTACTTGAACTAGAAAAATAATTAAGATTCCAACTTGTATAAGAAACAACTTAATATGACTCAAATAGGAATCCAACTAAGCATCGTCGACTCTAACTTATTATAAGACTCAAATACTAATGGTACTAGAAAATCTTAAATTAGACACTTCTAATATAATTAAGAAATATAATAACTAAGAACTATCCATCATAAAAAAGCCTAGACATTAGCACTTCAAAGACCATGGAAAGAAAGAATAAACACAGCTGAAGAAAGTTTTTTCACTCTAATCTAATGCATATTAATACTGTAAGGAAAGAGTAAAAAAATAGATTAATATTTAAATTCCATGGGATCGAACTAAGAAGAACAAGCATCTATCCAACATACCGAAGTTCTTTAATACATTCACCAATAATTGTTTATAAGTTCGGAAATCTGTGAAAATCCACAAAAAATGGACAACCAACTGCCTATGAAACATAATTTGACAAAGTTTGTGGTCAACTTAGATCGGACTGCTATAGAACTCAAATACTATGGACTGTTTATATGCATGAATAAATATATGAAGTCACTCCAAGTTTCAATGGTGAGACAAGTTGAAATTAAGCAGTTGATAATGACCCTGTAGACGTTTACTACTAAACATAATTTCTCTAAGATATAGTTTAGTAGTTTACTACTTCAGATACTCATTCTATTTGACATTTTAAATGCATTAGTTCTAAACATTCTTATGCAAATCAGCTAATGCATGATATTGAAATAACCATCTAGTTTCGTTCAATGTTCAAAATGGATTTAAGATGGCTACTTATGGTGCTTTGCTAAAGCTCAAGTATTCAAGAAAAACTAAAACCCAACCACAGTGAAACTAATCAAATGCCTTTCATACTAAATTGGAAAAAGAGTTTATCACTATTCAATCCATATGCTACAATATGATAAGCTCGAATAAAATCAGAGAGTACTTTCATACCACTTCACATTACTTCTCTTCAAAACATGCATAGACAATTCACATTTATATATAATGGTACCTAATTTGTACTTGAAATTTTCTAACTTTTTGAAAGAGAAGGCAATGACAATGGTAAAAAGAGCTAATACACATGAAACAAAAAATTTGAAATCAGTGCAAATTAAGTTCTACACAACAGATGAACAGGGCCCATAAATATTCACCTGCTCTATGAAGATAATTACCCCCCTCCTTTAAGCCTTACAACCAAACTGCCAACTTTAATAAGAATTAGGATGGAAAATCTAATGTAGATATATGTGCTTTATAAAGAATTGAAAATCTACTCCAAATGAAAATAGTCAAGTGAAAATGTAATTTAAATAGACCAACAAATTCAATTATCATGAAAAGGACAGAACTTGTACAATGGCACTTACATCATCAATCCCCATTGTCCTTGATTATTCCCCAGAAAAAAGGCTGATTGCCAATCATCATTCCCCACTTGAATGACCTCCATTCATAAAGCAAATGGCCATTGTTTTGCTGACCCATAGACATAATTCTGGTAAGGGCGAGAAATGCAATCTTTGCCATCTGCATAGGGAAGTCTAAAAAAGACTGTCGCAAACTGAGAATCACATATAAGAACTTACAAGAGGATTATAATCCCCAGATAAAAGCTAGCAATAAGCTACCAGGAATAGAAAGCAGCGTTAATAATGATAGAGTTCAGGTGTGTTCACAAAATCGTTGTGGATGTTGAGAAGGTCTGAGACAAACACACACCTCCACCAGGCAACGGTTATTCATCATCAATCCAAAACTGCTAAACGAAATTACGTGTCTCAAAACAAAGGTATACTCCAAAGCAAAAGCTTCATGTGTGAGAAGGCAAGGAAACCATCTTTCAAACCACTCTTAAACTCCAAAGCCATGAAACTAATGTCGAAGGAAGATTTAGCAACATGGGCCACAGATAAAAGTCAGTCAAAATACTAACAAATCCATAGTCTGAATCCGCGACTTCTTACATTCCTTGCATATCAAAAGAGTAAAAAGAAAAAACTAAAACAAGAAAAATTAAAATGTAAAATAAGTTCCATTTCGATCAATCCAAGCACATCCGATCGCATCATCAGCCTCAGCGCCAGCCAAAATCCGTCCAGTCCTTTAAACCACACGACTAACCACGTTCTCGAATTATTAAACTAAGAAAACAAAATCCATAATTAGAAGTCAGCTATAAATCTAAAACAAGGCAAGTATGGAAAACATAAATAAATGAGTCTGATATGAATCGTGATGAAAACAAACACAAAAGAGACCACATAATAATATAAACCATGAAGAACAGAAGAGATGATGATTCAGTTTTAATTCTACAAATAAAGTTAACCTGCTTAGACTGATGAATCAGCTATAAAACTACAAAATAATATCGCAAATATAAAATCTTGAAGAAATGATTTGATATGAATCATGGTGAAAACAAACACAAAAGAGACCACTTTATGATATGAATCATGAAGAACAAAAGTAACATTTTCAATTCCAAGTCTCAACAACAAATTTTACCATCCTGCATAGTGCGATGAATCAGCCATAAAACTATAAAATAACAAAGCAGGAAAAAAAAACCTTCGATAAATAGCTGTAATATGAATTGATGTAACACTTTCGGTTCCAAGTCTCAACAACAAATTTTACCTACCTGCCTAGAGCGATGAATAAGCTACAGAATTATAAAATAACAAATCAAGTAAAAAAAAGCCTTGGATAAATAGCTGTAATATGTATTGATGTAACACTTTCGATTCCAAGTCTCAACAACAAATTTTACTTACCTGCCTAGCGCTATGATACGGCTATAAAACTATAAAATAACAAATCAAGGGGGAAAAAACGTGAAGAAATAGCCGTAATATGAATTTTTACCTGCCTATCGCGGAGTCCCATACCCAGGAGGAGCACCAACTCCCGAGGGCCTAGGACCAGGGGTGCTACCCGGCACCATGGTGTTACCCTGGAAAGAAGCAGCACTTCCTTGGAAAGAGTTCGATGGTTGTGCGGCAGCTCCAGTGGGATAAACCATGTTCTGATAGCCGGAGTTGTGGTAACCGCCGGCGCCCATTCCATAACCCTGCAAGGCGGCGGGCGTCACCATCTGGGGATTGCCGGCGCCGGGAGCCATGGCAGCAGCCAACGCCGCAGGATTCATGAGCATGGCCGACGGCACGCCGAAGGCGGCAGGGTTCTGGCCGGCGGCAGCCAAGACGGCGAACGCGGCAGGATTGGCCTGCAGCGCCTGGTTGAAGGGTATGGCGCCGGCCAGGAGGCCCTGGCCGAACAAAGCCGCCGTGGTGTCCACCGCTGCAGCGCCTCCATTGTTGCTGTTGTTGTTGTAGCCGGAGAGGACTTGAGAGTGGGGGTTCGACGCGGCGCCGGCGCCGACGGAGGAGGATGCGCCGCCGCCGCCGCCGCCGCCACCGCGGGGCTTGCCGCTGTTGTCGGCGGCCCTCTGGCAGTACAACTGGTGGCCGTCGAAGTTCTTGTTGGGCTCCTCGAGAGCCTTCTTGGCGGACTCGACCGTCTTGTAGACGAAGAGGGCAAAGCCCTTGGACTTGCCGGTGTTCTTATCGAAGCCGATTGGCCCCTCGTCGATCTCACCGTACTTGGAAAAGAAGGCGTGGAGCTTGGAGGAGGAGATGTCCGGGTTGACGTTGCCGACGTAGATCTTGCGGGCTAGGTTGTCGGGAGGGGCGTTGGAAGAGAAGAGGTGGGGGTTGGAGGTCGGGCCGATGGAGGCGAGTTGGCAGGCGGTCATGCGGCTCTCGATCCGCTTCTGGGGGTTTCTGAGCGCCTTCTGGGCGGCGCTGCGGTGCTTGAAGAGGACGAATCCGTATCCCTTGGATTTGCCGGTGGCCTTGTCGGCGACGACGTTGCACTCCTCGAGCTCGCCGTACTTGGCGAAGAAGGAGTAGAGGCGGTCCGACGTGGTCTCCCACCCGAGGCCGTGGACGAAGAGCTTACGGTGGGCCGGGTCAACGTCGGCCATGCGGTGGATCTCGGCGGCGAGGCCTGGGTCAGCCGCCGCGGCCGAGCGGAGGAGGTCGATCAGCTGCTCCTTGCTGAACGGCTCCAGGACCTTCCCGATGTCCTCCTCCTCCGTCTCCGACTCCGACCCGGACTCCGACTCCGGCTCCGTCGCCGTCTCCTCGTGCTTCCGCTTGTACGACATCGTCGGGCGGCGGCAAGTTGGGTGCGAACCACAGCAACGAGGGTTTGGGGATATCCCTGCTTTGTTTGCTTTGTCTAAGGGTCCGCATGCCACAAATGGCCCACGAAGAAGAATCCTTAGAATAAATGAGGGTTAGCTAACCATGCAATAGGTGAGACCATACTTAGGAGAATCGGCCGAGTTAGATTGGAATCGGCCGATTTAAATTAGATCAGCAGCATGCTAGGGTAGGGGGTGAGGGGGCGATGGTGGCCGAGGTGGGCAGGTA
>JAVDBV010048362.1:0-15723 GCA_032619315.1 Piper longum | reverse complement strand
ATATATATATATATATATATGTTATGAAAATCAGGGCAGGAACAAAGTGGGTTTCAGATGGGCCACTAGCACAAACGATCAACTGCTAGTAATACTAATTGATATGGTTTAGGGTAGATGGGCTTGAAAATGGCCGCCAAAACATGAAGGCCCATTCAATTTGATTCCATGGCCCACTTCTAAAGAATAATTGCACTTGTCAGCATCACATACTACATGAGGATGTGTATTCTCTTTCATAATTTTTCAGATACATGTATTCGCATCAATTATCTATACGGGATTATTAGTTGGTACACGAATTTGCATGTGTTTTATATATTCTACTGAAGCCCCTGAAAATCCAAATGGCAACTCAAAAATTTAAATTTGCATGTCTTTCATATATATATTTCAATTTTAATTGAGATATTTCAAGTAGGGTTGCTAATTTACCGAGTTAGTTCGTGAGTATTTGAAGTTCGGTTCGGTTTGACTCAAATCAAAACTCGTTATTTAAATATTCAAGCTCGAACTAGAATCTTATAAGTAGAGTATGGCAATGTTTGACTCGACTAGGTTATAACTTGAACCTGACTCGAAATCAACTCGTAGCTCAACTCGATAATATAATATAATATAATAATATATATATAATATCATTTGCCTACTCATAGTATATTTAAAATCATAAATAAGTATTATTATTGACTACAAACTAAAGGAAGGTAGAGGTGAGGGCGTTTTATTTTTTTATTTTTTTATAAATTTAGGTCGTCATTGTAATAGAATAATCCAAATTAAAATTTGAGATAGAAGCATTATTTACGTTAAGATAATATATATATATATATATATATATATTGTAAAGACTCGGAAAAAATTAATAATAATAATAATAATAATAATAATAATAATATGTCCAAAGCGATAAGATCGGAAGTTGGAGAATTATTATTACCATTTATATTATAATCTCTACCCGGTCAATTATTATTTACCTGGTTAAGTGAAAGGTATTCTTTACCTGGTTAATTATCATTTAACCAATTAAATGAAATGTATCAATTATCTGGTTACCCGGTTAAGTGAAATACAGGCGAAGGGTGTTTTCATGTACCCTAGCCGTGGGGGAGGGGGGAGGGGGGGCGTCATTCTCATTTGTCTTTCTGATTGGTGCCGGCTTTCTCCTTGCTTGGGTATTTTTCCTCTTTTCTTCTTCTTCTTAATTTTCATGGATGCATATGTTGAATTGATAATAAACTTGATAATCATGGAATTAAAGTCTCAAATTAACAAAAAGAAAAAGAACTAAATTGGAAATAAAACTAGAAGCCGTCCATGATGATGAGCCTGAGTTTTGGGCAAGGTGGGCGATCGTAGGCAAGGATTTTCAAGACAACCCTCACACCCTCTGAAAGCCCTCTAGCTGCTGGGTTGAGGGGACGGCTCGTCGTGCACCTGATTTCCAGTGGGTGGCGGAATTACAGCTGTTATTTGGCGGAGTTGCAATGGTGGCGAAAATATAGCTCAAAACAGAGGTGATGACGGTGGGTGAGGAAATCCGGCCGTTTGGGGCGGCAATTAGGTTACAATCTGGTCGGGAAAGGTCTCTGAAGACAACGCGAGTGTGTCACTAAGTGCTGCGGAATCAGTGAAATCAGGGTGAAACCGGCGTCGCAGCAGCTGGAAGGCGGCCGAGGTTGGCTGGGGCGACACGGCGACGGCACGGCTGAGTTGGGCATCGTCAATTGATGGCGGCCGGAGGCGAACAGTGGTGGCGGCGAAGTGGGCGAATATTGTTTGGAGAAGAGCGTTGGGACGAAGAAAATGGCATTTATGTAAATTATGCTAGACTCGATACAGTTTGGGTTAAAAATAATATCAACTTGTAATAAATCCTTTAATATAATTATTCTAATGGGTTACGGGTTCATGTTCCTAAACTAATTAATTATTATACGAAATCGCTATAAATAATAAAAATATGATCACGATAAACGGTTGATAATTAACCAACTTATTATAAGCGATTAAATTAAATCGAATGAATATAAGTAATTAATAAAATAAAGATCTCACCTTTACTATATTGAATTTGATATTGGGTAAATAAAGTAATTATTTTAATAACGAGTTAGCAAGGTAAAAAATGGGTTAATAAATTATAATTGTGTAAAGATCACTAAACATCATAATAAAATAAAGAAAGTTCGAACCTTTATTGAATTAAATAATCATCATAATAATAATATCCTTAAATTAGGATAATACAAATCAGTTAAAGAATATACCAATAATAGTAATTAAATATATGTTTATAAATTGATAATTATTTTATTAATTATCAAATGAGAATTATGATTTAGATAATTAATTTAAATATTAAGCAGAACTTAATGATTAAGTCACATGAATAATTAATTATCTCACTAGATTTGTTGAAAATTTTAATATTTATAAATGGGGCATATGTTGTATTGTCAAAATTTTAATAATGATAGATATATTAATCATTAGTTGCATGCACTTCTACTCGAACAAAATTATACTTATGTATAATTTTATGTTCTCGTTCAGATTAGGATCATTGGTCGTAGTTGCAGGTTTACGTACAAACTAACCAGGTCTATATAAGCACTTAAAATAATGTATTTTCCTTTGTGGGCAGTTTGGTCGGCCTGATCCCCGATTCGACTACCATGCACCGAGTGTAACTGGGTTCAAGGAATTGACTCAGTCCAACAAAAGGTCGCACCCTTCATAATCTCAAAATGGACATGTCAGAATGAACCTGACAGCTCATAATCTCATAATGGACATGCCATAATGGACCTAACAGCCCAATAATGTCAGAATATACCTGACAGCTAATAATGGACATGTCGGAATGGACCTAACAGCCAGTAACGAACATGTCAGAATGAACGTAACAGCCAATAACAGACATGTCAGAATAGACCTGACAGCTAGTAACAGACATGTTAAAATGGATTGACAACCAATAACGAATACGTCAGAATGATCATGATAGCCTATAATCTCAGACTGAACTGAAAGATATTGATGTGGTTTTTATTGACTTGTTTTATTTAATTATACGGCTTAGTGTTTTAATCATTAACATGGAATTGCCTCCGCAGGTTAGCAGCATTGGACCGAAGAATAAAAGACAGTTGGGTAGTTCTTTCACCAACTCAAGTCTAACGAACGGATAATAAATGGACTTCCTTTTTATTTTCTTGTATTATAAATGTGGTTATGGGAAATAATCCAAGACTGTGGGACGGTTATTTTATATATTATTGTATAAAACCTGAGTTATTTTGATAAGTTATAAATTCTAGACTTATTTCTTCATTCACCATTTTAAGTAACACTCGGTCTGGTTAGGGTGGGTAGTTATAGGGCTGATTAGTTATATTTTTGAGTAACGCCCGAGCCGGTTAAGCCCACGATATTATATTTTTGGTTAGGTCGTTATATGTATATATATTAATAAAGTTTAATTGTAGCTAATCATACTTATTTATATACAATAAAATAACAAAATAACATTTATATAAGGGTAGCTCAATTGGGAGAGCGTCATCTTAAAGGTGAGTAGGTCACATGTTAAATTTACGCTCATTGCATTATTAATCTTTATTGGGCAAGAAAACTATTTGGGCCAAGCTCCCAAAGAACTAGGTACCGAGCTTATCAAAATTGAACACTTTATTATCTAAGAAAACTATTTGGGCCTAGCTCCCAATGATCTAGGTTTCGAGCTTATAAAAATTGAATATTTTATTCTCTGGGTCAATGTCGAGCATATATGTTCATGTTCAAAACTTTTTTAGATCTAAAATCAAGTTCGAACAAACTTTGATTTATTCGAGTTAAATTTGAAAATAAACCGAGTTCGGCTCACTCGCTAGTTTAACAACCCTGATTTCATTTATAAAAAAATCTCAAGATTTTGTTTATAAATTTGAAGTCTTATAATTCATTTCAATTTTAAAAAAAAGCATCGAATTGTTCTTAGTAACATTATAAAATTTTTTAATAAATTCTACTCTAATAATCCCTTCAAATAAAGATACAAAAGTGAACTTATAATGACTATTCTTTTGTTGGAAATGTGATATATTTCCCCATGCCCATTTTCCAATCACAAAAGCTTCAACTCTGGCCGCCAACTTTCAAGCCCCACACAGTTGTGCTTGCATTTAATAGTTGGGCCTTCATCTCTCAATGGGCCCACTGGGCCAGGAAATTCCAGCAAGTTACGTTGACGCGACTCGCTATAGTCAGATCCCATGGCCCACCACTCAGAATGGACCCCACGCCGCTTTCTTTGGGAAAGGGCAGTCTCAGTCCGCGTGTCCCGCATTTTGTGGAATACGTGGTAACGGTCGTTAAGACAAACGGCTGTCGCTGTTAAACTTAACGCCTCCACGTTTATGCGGGACCCATTATTATCTAATAATATTTTTCACCGTTGATTTTACTTGAATAGGCCGTGGATGGAGGCAAAAAAAAGTTTTGTTGGAATGTGAACATAAATTAAATAAATAAAAAAAATTTAAGTGTTTAACATATCGTTTAAAGCTTATTATAAAAAATAATTTTATAATTTAGATGATATTTTTTCATTTTTTTTTTAAATTTCATAAATCTAATTATTTCTTAAACTTTTACCCACTCACCTTGCCTTCCCCATTTTTACTCTTTTTTACCTGACGAAATAAATAATTAATTAAGTGAAATTAGTTAATTTAAAAATGGGTACCATAATAATTTGGTAATAAAAAAGAATTAGAATGATAAGGAGGAAGGCTTCCATCCACCCGTGGTGAAAGTTAACGACGTTCCGTTTACCTTCTGCAATGACAAAAGAGTAGCCCTCAATTTTTTCAAAATTACACAGACACCCTCCTTCTTCTCCTCCTTCGTCCCTTCCTTCTCCTCTCTTCCCTCTCACTCTTCGTCTCTCTCTCTCTCTCTCTTTCTCGCTCTCTGTCTCTCGCGACTCCTTCCCCCCTCTCAATCTCCAATTTTTTCGGTGGAGCTTCTAATCCTCTCCCGATCGAGGTACGTATCGCTCGGTCTCGTTCGGTCTGTGATCCATTTTTTTTGCGGGTTGTATACAAATCTGATTTTTGATATTTATGATCCCAAATTTCCGATTCCTGCAAAGTGAAGATGTGAAAATTCTGAGTTTTTTTGTATTTTTTTCTGTTTTTTTTTTGTAGGTGTTTGAGCTGGTGATTATGTGCTCAGCTTAGCTATTTGCTTTTTTGAGGGGCAGTGAATTTGATGTGTGGATGCCTATGTGCTTTTGTTTGGTTGTTTTGGAAATAATTGTCATTTGTTCTTGTTTGTGGTAAATTTGTTGCTGTATGTATGTACGTATATATTTATTTATTCCTTGTGTACATGTCTTTGTGATTGCTATTTGATTGTTGTAAATAATTGTCATTTGTTCTTGTTTGTGGTAAATTTTTTGCTGTTTCTATTAGTTTGTTTATGCTGCGCATGTCCATGTGCTTCTTGTTTGGTCATTGGAAATGATTGTAATTTGCTCTTATATGTGATTCATTTGTTTCGGTTTTTATCGGTTTGTTGTGTGCATGTCTATCTTGCTCTTATCTGATTCTTGCAAGTGATTGTAATTTGCGCTTATTTGGTCCTCGTCCGGTGTCAGCAAATATGCAAAGTGCAATATTTTTTTACGAGACATACTGGAGATCTTATATGATTATTTGCAGGGACTGGTCTGAATTCAAGGTTTTCATGTTGCAATTATACAGCGGATTTGGCTAGAAGCATAGCTGCCGATTGGCCATTCTGGTTTTTCTGTATATTTGATTCAGAATGGGCTCTGCCTGCTGTGTTGCAGCAAAGGAGAGAACCATATCTAACAGAATTAACATTGGATCTGCTGATAGAAACATTAGATATTCCCCATCCTGGAGTTTCCGGTGGGAAGGTGAATCGCACCTAGAGGACAGTATAGATAGTAATTACAGAGTCACTATTGAAAATTGTAGGAACGACAGATTAGAAAGGAATAGAAGGTTAGTAGATGATATAGAAAGCTCATCTGGAAGACCAAATCTTCTAGAAAACATGAGAAGAAGTCCGGGATCTGATGCTTCAGGTAAAGAATATCAAGTTTCTTTTTTTTCTGCAAGTATTCATTTATTTTCCTTTCCTATGTAACTGAAGTTCACTACCTGTTATTTTTATCAGTCTTTGTGTATTTTATGTAAGAATATTGATATACATCTAGCACCTGCAGGTTGCTGCATATTTTTTCTAGTGAACTTTTCCATGGGATTGGTGAATTTTCTACACTGTGCAAAGATATTAATGAATTTAGCTTTTTTTCATATTTATTTGGGACTGCCATCAAATTTATCCTTTTCATTTTCTTTTAAATCCGGTGGAAACTATCCCCTTTTTTGGATTTTCAATGCATGCATGTGCGCACGTTTACTCACACATGTGGGAAAGAGGGAAGGATAAAGAGAGATGTTGGTCTCTTCAATGGAATCAATTTTCAGACAAATATCAGTGGGATTATTTAAGGATGATCGTGGATTAGTTACTATTCTTATTGTCATCAAAAACTTCATTTTGTTGCTTCTTTTTTAGATAAGTGAATTCATGCTTTTGGATTTATGCCAACTCCGTAGTTTGTAGGTTCTTTGTACTTTTACATTTAGAGCTTCTATCCATTCACATTTCTATTCATTCATTTGTAAGATTAGATCCTCGTCAGCGTGTCAGTGAATGTTGCACTGGTTTTTCTCATTAAGAACTTTTGAATGCTATTATAATTTAATATTGTTCTTATCCAAAATGGCAAATTAACTTTCTTGACAACTTGTTAGTCTGAAAGTTCTCAGTTTTTTTTTAACTTCTCTTCAGTACTATAAATAATTCTTTTCATGTAACAGATTTTTCCCCTGGCAGTGCCCTCTCTTTTGAGGTGAGATTAATTGTTGATTTGTATCATTTTCTAATGTTGCAATTAAATTGTGTTTGTGCATGATATTTTCCTTATCTATTGTAGGAAAAGGATTCTATAAAAATAATGACACCTTCAAATCCATCAGTTTATCCTTCATCATCACCCTCTCTTACATCCATATCCAAATTTGGGCCTTCAAGTTCACAGTTTACACTGCCTGATTTTAATCCTTCAAGGCGTACCAGTCGCTCTCCTGTGTGGCAACACTCTAGGCAAGCATCAGATAATCAGGTTTTTACTTTCAGGTCCCCTAATGAAACCTGCGTATCCGAAGGTAGACATTCTTTCATGTTGTCTGCTGGAAGCAGTGACTTCCGCAATGGAGGATCTTTTGGTGGATCTTCAGATGGTAGGTCAATGCGCGCTTTTTCTGAGTTTGTCACTTCCCATAGAGAAAGATGGTCATCTTTTGACAGTGAAAATGCCACCTTCAATCAGGGGAAGCTCACCCCACTGAACAGCCATTTATTAATGTCTCCACCTGCAGAGCTCCAAGCATGTGGGATGTGCTCAAAGCTCTTGAGAGAACCATCGTCACTTACCGGGTTTTCAGTAGTTGCCATATTGTTCTGTGGTCATGCATTCCATGCCGAGTGCTTGGAAAGTGTGACCTCTGAAGCAAATAAATCTGATCCTCCTTGTCCGGTGTGCACAGTCGGAGAAAAGCGAGCATTTAAGAGAGCTGTGAAGTCAGCCAAAGCTGGAAATGAACTAAAAACCAAGAACAAACTATCCAGGATTGGTGTTGCAGATGGAGATGATGTTGATGATTTAATATTTGTGGACCAAAAAAGAGGAGGTAAAAGTGTCCCTAAGCTTGGGGCAAGCTCCAGCATGAAAATCTCCTTTGCAAAGCCTTTCTTGAGACGTCGTTTTTCGATGGTAGGTATGAAGCTAGGCAGAGCTACATCCGAGGAAGAATCCACAAGTGGTAGAAAGAAAAGCTTCTGGAATAGATACAGGAAGAACTAAAACACTGTTCTGAGAAAACCAAGAAGCCATTCAATGCCTTTTGCGGTCATTTAGTCCTTACACACATCATAACCAAATTCTTCCTTTCTAGATCTTTTCATCCATCAAGTTTTCTGTTTTGTAATATGTAGAGAATGGTGTTTAGTATGGACAGGTTATCAAACTTGTTATCGACTCAGATCATATCTAGACAGAGTTGATTTTATGCGATCGAGTTGATCATATCTATCCAGTCTAGAAAGGAACTTCTTGACTTAGAAAAATGCTGATCTGAGATGATATTCACATAGATGTGGAACAGACAGGTATGAAATTGTGTTTCTGAAATTTCCAATTTTTTTGTGTAAGGACAGCAATGCATTCATCATTTATTGCCTCAATATTTTTAGGACTGATTATGAAGGTAAATCTATTGTGTGATTTTGTAGAAGTTATTAAAGCGTTTGAAATTAATAACAATAGTAGAGATCCATGTCAAACCCTAGAAGTTCACAACCAATATCTCCAAGGCAATAAATTGGACTCCATATCTTAAAACTCGGTACACTTGATAGAAAGTTCTATTTTTATTGTCATAATATAAATGTTATTATTCTTTGAAAACAAGTATAAATGTTTTAATATTAAACTTGTAATTAGGAGTGAGATAAACTAAGTTTTTTTTGTAATAAATTAAGTTCATGCACAAAATATTTGGCTTGTTTTGTTTTAACTTTTGCGCAGCTTGACCTAGGCTTGAAAATCAAATTAACAAAATATTAAGTTCGGTTCAATTTGTTTTATCAACATTTATTATTTGTGTAACGACCCGGTCCAAAATGACAACGTAATGGTATTAAGTTATTTATTTAAAAGTAATTAATTAAATTAAAAATTTATAGTTTATTTTCAATTATAAATAAAATCTTAGGTATTAAATGTGGGACGAAGTGAATCCTATAATTCACCTATTTTAAAAAATTTCGTCCTCGGTTACTTTCGGCACAAGGTGGTTGAATCTAGGTTTAGGCTAACAAAGGCTGTCATATACAAGTAGTTATACAAACCTCAAATCGCAACACAACTCGCAACACAATCGAACCAATAAGTGGGCAACAAAAGTGGACTCTAGTCTAAAGAAAAAAAAACTATATTAGATTCTACTCAAAGATCTAAATAAATGTCATGAATGTGATATGAAATAATATCATATACCAAGGAAAAATTACGCATTTATAAAAGTTAAATCAATCCATAAATTATTCATGAATTATATATAATAGCGAACAAACTATTTAAAAGGAATGATAATTCCTCAAATGATTAAAATATATTAATATATAAGCTATCTATATTCTAACTCATGAATTAATAATCTAGTTATGCCTCATCAACCATATACAATAGTTAGAATTGTAAGCTACACGATAACTTATTAATTTGGTCAAAAATAAATATAATACTTTATACATTTACTAAAATTAATTTATCGTTCTCATAGTAAAGAATAATTATAAATTTGATAAATTAACACGATGCAAAACTAATTCCTTATTTATTAAATAACATTTTAAAAGTTTAATACTTATATAACGATTGTACTATATATAATATAATAGAGCAACTAATATCACAATAATTAATTTAGACTTAATTTAAATTGACATTGTATGAAATATTATATTTAT
Organism: Piper longum; assembly: GCA_032619315.1. Taxonomy (NCBI): domain Eukaryota; kingdom Viridiplantae; phylum Streptophyta; class Magnoliopsida; order Piperales; family Piperaceae; genus Piper; species Piper longum. The sequence goes on along the minus strand of JAVDBV010048362.1, from coordinate 6,084 downwards.
TTAATTATTATATTATTTTTAAATAAACTTTTTATCTTAATTTATAATGTTAATACTGATCTACATAGCTTAAAATCAAGAAGAGAAATATTAACTGGTTAATTAATAGCAAACCTATATTAGTTATGGCATGCACCTAACATAATTTTCTCTAATTTGTTGATTTATTTTTAATTTGATCATACATAAAGATCTAGAGGTCAACAAACCAAAAATGATGGCAAGTAATAATTAATTATATTTATAATTAAATATTATTAATTTATCAAATATAAATGTAATAAATAAAATGAGATTACAGTAGTCAATATTTAATATAATACAACTATTAATTTACGTATAACACAAATCATGAAATCTTAGGGAAGAAAAACAACGATCTCAACTAATAATTAAAATTAAAAAAGAATAAGATAAAAAACAATTAAGGTGATATGCATCATGATGAAGAAAAATGAGAAAAATAAATAAAGAAGTAGAGGAAGAAAAGAAAATGAAAAGAATACTGATGAGGAAGAAAAGAAGTTGATGGGAGAGAAACAACATCAATAACCTTGAGAACAATTTAAGATAACGATCACAATCATAAAATCTCTCAAAATCTATAAAAAATCCAACACTTTAAAGATCTCACCAAACCTCCCCTAATTTTCTCTCATCGTAATTAAAATATCTACTAAATTTTAATAGTCATACAACCTCTTTCAGATAAGGAAAAATTATTTTTATCATTTTTATTATTATATCGTAGTTTTTCCAAATTGTGTTTTAATAATTTATATATATCTTGTGTGTTAAAAAAAAATAAATAAGAGATGGTTAAAATTTGGCCAAGATGATCAGTTTGACTCGTTTTAAAACTAATTTAACAAAAAATTTAGCAAACTTCAAGTTAATTAAATGAAAAATTAATAATATTCCATCTGCAAATTGCAAATATAAGAGGGTCGTAGTCCATGACGTGTTGAAAATATATCAAACCTTCCAATGTCGGCCATGGCAGTTCAACCCTACAGAGCAGCACGCAAACACATGTAAAAACCACATCCTCTTCTATAACGCAAAAACACCACGTACCCAAATCCCACAAATGGAACCAGTCTTCTCCCCCTCTTCGACCAACAAAACTCCAACACGGTCGCCGCCATAAGAACACAAAATAGCCACCCAACAATGTCTGGATAACGTTCACACCTAAACAGTCAACTGCAAAAACAACAAGTGTACCCTTCCCCACGCATCACCATCCACGTATAGTAGCCAGGTTGCACCCATGCATGGCCCCCCACCCTCTATAAATCCCACCGCACACCCATCTTAATTTCCCCACACAATTGCAAGCTCTTGTGATCAATATTGGGAACTTAGCTAGCTAAAGGTTTTGAGACATCTGCCTTGTTACATCAATGGCTGATCCACGGAACGAGTATGGAGCCAACCCAATTGGGAGGACTGATGAGTATGGGAATCCAGCTCGGCATGGTGACCAGTATGGGAACTACCCGGCTGGTACCAATGTCGGAGCCACGGGACTCCATTCAGGGGTGACTGATGTAGGTGGGCATATACAGCAAGAACGTCCTGGGTATGGTGGCAGTACTGGCACCACCCTCCAACGTTCTGGAAGCGGCTCTAGCTCTAGCTCTGTAAGTATATATGTCCTGTCTGAACAGTTAGTATTGCACGTCTTTTAATTGGGTAATTTGTTTGGTAACATTAGTGTTGGGTTTTGGCCTGGTAGGAGGATGATGGGCAAGGAGGGAGGAGGAAGAAGGGATTGAAGGAGAAGATCAAGGAGAAATTGCCCGGCGGGCACAAGGATGAGCATGAGCAGGGGTATGGTACTCATCCCGCAGCCACTACTGGTGCTGCTGGTTATGGAACTGGTTATGGGACTGGGAATGCTGGGCATGAGCCGGAGAAGAAGGGGATTATGGAGAAGATCAAAGAGAAGCTTCCAGGTCACCACTAAGAGACTGATAAATACGAGTATATGTGTACTTGTATGAATAAGATAGATTGCATTGTTATATGCCTTCTGGTCAGTGTGGTTTCTTCTTTCTTCAATAAGCCCATCGCACATCATATACGGTGTCAAGCGGCGCTGCTGTTTGAATGAGTATCATCGCATTGTTGTTGTGAGCTCGTCTTGTTGTGTACCTGTGTTAGCAGTGTCCTAATGCAAGTTTTATGTAATTTATATAATCTACCTTGCAATGCACTTGTTTATCATTAATTATGTATGACACAGTGTGTTTAGCATGTCTGTATCCTCAAAGTCTCTTCAATGGTTGCGGACAAGAGATTTTATACCTAGTTTGTTCATATTTCAACATCATCCTTCCGCTATTCAATACACAAAAGACTACATCAAATTTGTTCATGTTAGTTCAATACATAAAAGACCATCAAATTTGTTCATATTTCCTTTGTAGCCCAACCATGGGAAAGGATAGAAGAAAGCTCCCAACCGTGGGAGAGGATACCCAATACCCTGTTTTTTTTTTTCTGGCTTCAAAACAAATACCTTGTTTTCTAGCCCAACCATGGGAGAGGATAGAAAAAAGTTCCCAGCCATGGGAGAGAAGATATGGCCTTTCGGCGGAGAATACTCCCGGCTATATTTCAGTCATAAGAGGGCATTGCGTTCCGTTCTTAACACAATTTGAGCAAAGAAAACAACTTATAAAAAACTCTACTCACCAGCATTTTTCAGGGTTCTCTTACACCAAAGAAGCACTTCTTTTCAAAAGATTAAACTGGTATTTTTGATGTACCACTCTTAAATAAAAACCTGACCGCAAGCTAGACTGATGCACTCGTTAGGAAGAGGAATTGGAAGTTCAACTTTGCGGCGAACATGGAAAGAGTTAAGATATTCTACAATCTGCATTTGCGTTATTTTTTAGTTGTCCCCTTGCTCATGGCTTTATACTGGCTCCACATATATCGCGTACACCGTCTAATCCTTGCCGAAGTCGGCGTTGTAATGAGCAGTTGACTCCAGTTTCTTTGCTTCATTCAGTTTCCGAACAGCCTAAAATCGATGTAAATGATTAGTGAAGTCTCCATGGTCATATATATCCATGGACAAAAGTGAGTCTTTGAAGAAAGGATATCACTTCCACAAGCATAGCAACTGAAAAACAATCATGTATTTATTCAAGCATAAATCTAGCTCTATAGACCTAGAAAATCAAAACTAAGCTATGATGTAATCTTTTAGCAAAGGAACTGCAATGCATAAAAAGATGTACCTTCATGAAGTCTTCATGGATGACATAATCTCGCTCTGCACGAATTGCAGACATTCCAGCCTCAGTGCAAACATTCCGAAGATCAGCTCCATTGAACCCCTGGAGAAACGTGACAATGATTGTTGTTAATCTCAATCAACATCTTTGAAAAACCATAATCAAAAGAATACACAACAGACCTCTGCAAGCTTCACAACTGCTTCATAGTCGATCTCACCATGCTTAGCAATGCTGGCAGCGTGAATCTTAAGAATTTCCATTCTCGACTGTTCATTTGGCAATGGGATTTCTATTTTTCTGTCCAATCTTCCCGGACGAAGCAATGCCGGATCCAGAACATCAGGCCGATTGGTTGCCATTATCATTTTGACCTTGTACGACCATATTCGCATACCAAGTAAGAGCTTATTTCTTTTTGTCACCCATTGAGTATTATAAAATCCTCAAAAAATGTGAAAGAGAAATCTTCCTCCTCTCCCTATCTTCTCCTTCCTACCTCCACTATCAGATGCATTTGCTAGTAAAGAAACTACAGCAAGAGATAGCATCTAACAAAGGGAGTCGAGGTAGCTGACAATGTGGTAAACAACAATATATGTAAAGCATTACATTATATACATGGTAAGTACCTTGCCAAGCTGATCAAACCCATCAAGTTGATTAAGCAGTTCCATTAATGTTCTTTGTATTTCTCGGTCTGCACTTGTTCCTTCACTAAAGCGACGCCCACCAATAGCATCGATTTCATCCATAAATATGATGCATGGCTGTGGAAAAAGTTTGAGATTGATATATCCTTTTTTTTTAAAAAAAAAAAAGAGCTCGTTGAAGAAATTCAATTTCTTCAAAAGAGAAGGAAGCTTGAGATCCTTACCTGATGGTCACGAGCATATCCAAACATCTCCCTGATCAACCTTGCACTCTCGCCTATATATTTATCAATGATAGCACTGGAGACCACCTACATAAATAAATAAACTACTCAACAACTAAAAAAAAAACAAAAAATTACTATAGTGGGAGGCAAAAAGCCAAGGGAACGAACCTTAAGAAAGTTGGCATCTATGTTGCTTGCAATTGCTCTAGCCAAAAGTGTCTTGCCTGTGCCAGGAGGTCCATAGAGAAGAACACCCTGTGATCAGAAAATAAGAAAAATATGTCACGGTTTTTTTTTTATTCAACAATTTCCATACCAAACCATTATACCTTTGGCGGTTTGATTCCGACTCTTAGGAACAAATCTGGGTTCATTAGAGGAAGCTCAATTGATTCCCTCAGTTCTCGGATTTGATCAGACAATCCACCAACCGCGGAATAGCTAACATTCCCAGGATCTTCGTGAAGCATGTTATAAACAACTGGATCCACCTAGTAAAGAGCACACATACAAATAAAATGGCAATCACGAAGGATTCAAAGGATACCGGAAAAAAATAACCTATTAACTGCTGAACAATCTGCAGTAATTGGTATCAGCTATTCTATTTCTACAAACGCATCTCATTTTACCTCCCGTGGCAAGGCCCGCATAATAGTTAGAGTCGTCATGTCAAGTACAACTCTAGTTCCTGAAGTTAGCTTCTCCTTGTCAACTTTACTCCTGCAGCCAACCACGTATCTAGGACCGCTGCTAGCTTTGACTATCACTGTAACCACACAAAGTAAATCAGTTGTCTGCTTAAGCTATTTCCAAGATAACAGATACCAACAGATACAGTATAGATGCATCTCCATAACAGGGATTGAAAGAAAGCACCAAATTTCATGAATCGTCCAAATGAAACTTGTCCACACACTAGCACTATCCCTAAATTCCCACAACGATCATAGATTAAGGCCAACTAGAAGGCCTCCACCGCGGATCCAAGAAGCCTAATCCTAGTGCCCATATCACAAAGGGCAGTGTCAACCCATGCATCACAACCAAGCCTAAGCCTAACATGTTAACATTTCCTTCTTCAAGACTCATTCACCCCAAACTACACATTCTTATCCAATACGAAATCAAAACACAAGCTAAATAAGTTAAAAAAAAAAAAATCAAACTATACTGAGGCCTATTCTTTCCAGCAATCAATATTGTAAGTCATAAGCGAGGTGATATTAGACGGTGCAAGTACACACATTGAAGATAAATAGAGAGAAGACAAAATACAGGAGCATTGACATCCTCCGGCAATACCAAACTTGCGAATGATCGTAATATAAAATACTAACAAACTCAACACACACAAAAAAAAAGATCAATTCCAATAAAAGTGAATAGTTCATCCTACATTAGAAAGCAAACACAGTTGGATTAACACAGCGATACTACAAAATTTCTGCAAAGTTGCAAGTTTTAATAAAGAACAGAATGCAAACTTACGCCGCTCGTTGTCGAGAGGCCTGAGAACCTCTCCGATGATCTGCCCAACACTCTGAAGCGACTTCAAATCATCCTCAGTTTTAGCAAACTCCTTCTTCGAAGACCGCAGGCTCTCCCTCACTGCAACCACAGCCACAATTTCCACAACTCAATCAAAAAAAGCCCCCACATTTCAACAAAATCCACAATGAATAATACAACAACAAACCTAAAAGCCTCCATCTACATCACCAAATCAAAAAAATCGACACCACCGACACAACCAAGCCATCAAGTATCACCAGATATCCGCCCATGGCCGAAAAAAGATCCAGTTTTTCGGCAGCCAACAAGAAAATCATCGCAAACAACACAATAAAAAGTGGGGAGATAAAACGAATCTGGGGATGGTTAGGGATGAGAGCGGACCGTTTCTGACGCGGGAGTCGAGCTCCTTGTGCTGGAGGAGCTTCTTCCGGT
>JAVDBV010048361.1:0-14892 GCA_032619315.1 Piper longum | reverse complement strand
CAATAGGCCCGAACGAAACTTGTGGTGGATCTTGTTTTTGAAAACATACTCGAGAGATCTCATCCTTGAGGGTTATTAATTCAGAAATACGATCGACTAAATGACCCATGTAAAGTGGGATTAAATAAAACAACACTTGAAACGTCCACTTTCCTGTTCTAAACAAAACATGATAGAATGAGACAATAAATAGACAGTGAGTCCTAAACGGACCTAGTAGAAACTCTAAGCGTGTCCACGTACCTAAGCGACGAGCTTCTACTTGTACTTACAGATAAAATCTATAAGCTAACGTCCGTTAACTGAATGATGGATCAGACTCAACATGAATGCCACACATACAATGCAATGATCTAAAAATAGTCAAATAATCATAAATGCAAAAACATTCCTAAGTCATCCTATTCATACCAATTTTATTATATTTTTTCTAAGCTATGTTGCAATCAATTAACATGCTCAAATTTAATTTACTTAACTAAATCATTAACATTCATCCATTACTAATCAAATCATGCAAATCAGTTGTAAAACCCACGATTTGAGTTAGGGTTTTTATATTCTAAACCGGTTAGTTCGACCGTTATTTTTTAGTCGAGTATGTGAAGAACATGTGTACTGAGCCGATACCGGTCACGTGTATGGGCTATGAGGGGTCATGCATACCCAAATATATGATGATAACGTCATAAATACAGTAAAAAAGAATGAGTTATTTGAATATATGAAAGTATGCCAATTTATTTGTTTTTTTTATATGTAGTGGATCATAAAATTAGTTTTAGGCAGTTCACCGCGTTAGGATGTGTTACAAGTAGTTTGGGTGGGTTGATAATTATAGAGCATGTCATTATGATGTTATTGTGTTGTTTTATTTTTTGGGATTTTTCTCAATTTTTCTAAATTTTTTTTAAAAATTATTACGAGTTAGTAATTATTTTGACACAACTGAGTTGCGTCAAATTCTATTTACAAGTTTGCCACCGACCACCCTTTTCATTCAAACACGACACTTCACCGTGCAAACCCTAGCCGCCTCCCTTTTGCCATCGTCGCCACCGAGTAGCCAATCGTCGCCGCTAGGCCCTAACATAGCTTGGTTGTGCCGCCCTAAGCTCTCCCTGCCACCGTCTGGTCGCTAGGACGCTGGATCGTCATGCCTAGCACCGCGCCTACATTGTGCTCGTGTCACCAATTTTGCCTGCGGCGACCGTCGCCGTCGCCATCAAGTGGTCACCTCAGAATCACCCACCTTCTCACGACCTACCCCTATCGGAACGGAGGCCATTGCCGCCCAGGCCAGCTAGATTTAGTCACCCACCACCGACCCCCGATTTTTGCTATTTTTTGGCGAGCCGCTGCCTCTATCGCCCACATCAACATCGTAGACACGTCGGGCTTGCCGAGTCAGTTCCAACAGTACCCAATACCTTTTGTATTCGGCTAGTAGACGCCGCTGGAAATTGTTGTCGAAAGCTGCCAAAAAATTGCCAGAAACCGGATTGATGGAATTTGCCGGTTCTTTTGCCGAGTTTTTCCTGTCAAACCCGATCGAGCTTCAGACACTGTTGAGCGCAGAATTTGAGGTTCAAGATGCATGCTCAACAAAACCTTAGCCATCATTGATTGCCGATGATGCGAGGTATAATTACTTCTAATTTGATTATTTAAAGTTGATGATTATTAGCACAACATGTTAGAATTGATTAATTGATATTGATGTGATTAAGCCCTAATTAATGATGAAGTGATAAGTGGCATGATTTGATTAATTGTGAACGAATAGTATAAACATGATAGTTGATTACGATGTAATTTAGAAAAACACAATAAAATTAGTATAAATAGGATGACTTAGAATTATATACACTGATGAATATTTATTGTAATTAATGATGATTGCATTTTGAGTGTGATAATTACAATGAGTTTGATGCATTACTTATTTAGTGGACGTTAGTTTCTAGATTTGATGTGTACGTACGGAGTAGGAGCTCGCCGCATAGGCGCGATGACATGCTTGGAGCTTCTACGAGGTCCGTTTAGGACTTGTCTCTGTTTTACACTCTTTCTATTGCATGTTTGATTTATGACTTGCAAGACGGGTTAAGTAGCGTTTTATCGGATCCCACTTAACTCAGGCCATTTAGTCGAACAATTTTCTAGATTAATAACCCTCGATGATGAGATTCCTGGAGAATGATTTAAAAAAAAAAAGATCCACCACAAGTTACCTTTGGGCCTATTTTACACATCACTTCCCAAGCATATATATATTTTTACCGAGTTTTCACTGAGGTGAGAGATGGCAAACTCGACTTGCACGTACCATGAGTGGATGTCGTGATTCTCAAAGCAGGCTCTGGATTAATGAGCGGACTGTTCCATTCTTGCGGGATCCTGTTAACTCCGCATTTGAATTCCTCACACTGGAGAACATGGAGGTTTATGTGTATTGTTTAGTACAGCGCATGTCTGAACTTGTGGTTCAAAGGGTACTAAAGGTGACTGCCTGAGAATACTTGGACTTCGTGCTCAAGGACATGAGAAATATGGAGGTAAGGAGAGGGCTTAGGATTCAAGACCATAAAATGAAGTATGAAAATGTCGAGTGAGGCCACAGCAGTAACAAATCATTAGTTTGGGATGCTACCGGGTCTACAGTCTAGTGGCTCCTCAGTAGGTGCCCTTCATAGAGTTTACGAGGAGTATATGGATTTTTTCTTTCATATGAGATTCTTCTCTCATAGCCATTTTGATATTAGTTATATTTTGCACCAGTATAGAATTGGCTCGACAACAGCGATAGAATCGCCTCCCCCCTCCCTCTTATTTCAGTGTCGCGATGGCCGAAGGGAGTGTGGTGACTATGATGACGGGTATGGGTGGATGGCGGCTAGGGTTTGGGGAAGAAGAAAAAGGGTCGGGTGTGGTCGGTGGCGTAATCGTAATTAAAACTTGACTACAATCTTAGTCGAGTCAAAATAATTACTAACTTATAATAAATCCTAAAAAATATCAAAAAATCCCATAAAATAAAATAAACATCACAACACCCAAATGACATGTTCTATAACTAATAACCCAACCAAAAAGCCCTATAACGCCTCTTAACGCGGTACATGGCCTAAAACTAATTCTACGATCTATTATATATAAAAATAAAAATAAACTAGCATACTCTTATATATTTTGATAACTCATTCTTTTCTCTTATATTCATGACGTTATCATCATAATTAGGTATACATGATCCTCATAGCTCATATACGCATCTGGCGTCGTGTTCTGAAATATACTCAACTCGATCCTACGGTTGAACCGATCGGCTAATTATTATAAAACTGTGGCTCGAGTCACGAGTTTTACAATTTACCTAGTTTATTTTTTTATCTATTTTTTCTTTGATTCTTTATTTTAATTTTATTTATATCTCTATTTTTTATCCCTTTTTATTCTTTAAGTCCCATAAGTTTTATCCTATAAAATCTCATTTATTTTTTATTGAAAAATTATATATTTAATTTGAATAATTTTTAATAGGTTTTATAAAAAAATATTTATATATATTAAAAATATTGTGCATAAATAAGAGGTTGATGATATTTTATTTTATTTTATGATATTATTATAATTTATTTTTAAATTTTCAAAAGATTAAAAATATATGAAAATTAATTTTTGTTGCAATTACTATGATAATTAAAATAAAAAATTAGAAATATTAGATTGTATTAACATTTTCTAATTATCTTTATTATTTATTATTTTAATTATCTATATACTTTTTAAATAATTACTTAAAATAAGAAGCGTAACTTTTATAAATTACATAACGTGCAGCTGATGTATAATATACATATTGTTAGGTTGTATACAACTTTGAACATGATCAGATACGTCTAATCAAGTATGGAATGCTGTGAAAGAACAGTGAAAAGCATGATTTCATAATATCAAATTCCTTCCACATTATTATCTGCACAGCCGAACCCTCCCCACCTCCCCCCCGGATTATCTATCTACCAACTGGTTGTGGTTGGACTCCCGTCCACTCCATTTACAGCTTCTCCGGTGAACCTCTGCACCACCAACACCGACGCCGTCACGGCGAACTCGTTCGACGCAAGCAAAGAACCGAACGGCCCGAGCTCGGGGCACTCACTCCTCTCCACCAAGCTCTCCGTCTCCAGCCCCTCCGGCCTCCTCCCCACCAGCACCAAATTGCACCGGCTCACCTTCTGGACCTCCCCCACAATCTCCATCCGACTCCTCACAACCTTCTCTTCGTATTGCACCATTTCATCACTCTTTCCCATTCTCTTCACCATATGGACAAGAGCGGCTTCGTTCTCTCTCGCCTCCACCTCTTTATCCACCGATATAACAATGCCATCGTCGTTGCCATGGTTGGGCTCCCACTTGAACCTCACCACCGTGAGGTGCACCCCGGGGTGCTCGGACATTCTCATCCCAAAAGCCAGAGCTTCCCTGTCGTCGGCGCCGCCGAAGAACAAGACGGCGATGGACGACGATAGGTTGCTGGCGGAGATGTGACTCTGCCCTCCAAGCCCACGGTCGACGAGAATCCCCACCGAGCACCGGGCCTCCTCCAACACCTTTCTATTAACATGCCCATACTCGACCCTCGTCGTCTCCAACGTCCCGTCCAACCTCTGATGCTTGTGGAAAGGCAGTATCACCATGGCCACCCTCTTCCTCTCGGCGCTCACGCATATATCCTTGTGTATGTCGGAGAAGGAGGAGATGGCGGTCATGGGCCGGACGGAGACCTTGCTGAGCTGCTGAAAAGCTTCGAAGGCGACGACGTAGTGGTCGGCGGCCGACCGCCGGCGCTTGTCCCAGAAGGGGAGGCCGTTCCTGCGGGCTTTGTGCACCATGAGGATGGCGGATGAGCGTTCGGAGAGCTCCATGAGGTGCATGGCGTAGACGAGGAGGCCGGTGGGGCGCTTGGTGCCCCGGGACGCCTCGATGAGGTTGATGATGGTGGGGATGTTGCGGGAAGAGTGGAAGCAGGCCATGAGCCGGAGCTCGGTGACAGAGTCGGAGGTCTCGATGGTGCGGTCCTTGTAAGGGTGCTTGGAGAGCCTCGCCGGTTTGTACAAGGCGACGACGGTGGGGGTGGTGATGAAGGTGGTGAACAGTGCCATGAGCACCATGATCGCAAATGTTTGATCGTTCAACACCTGCAAATTCATATAAATATAGTAAAGCTATTCATGCAGAAAAAACACAAGACTCTCAGAAAACGTACATCCATCTATTCATGATATTATATGTGTATAATTATATGTATATGTGAAAAGAATTAACATGAGATGGTTTATTGCCCTACAAATCAAATCAAATATGTGATTGTTAATAGGCCTCGAGCTGTGATTGCTTTAACATAAACCATATTAACCACATAGATTTCTTAAGCTTATAAAGCCACGTTAATAAAAGTAAAAAAGTATACTAAAAAAATTTGAGCTTTGATTGCTTAAGCTAGCATATTAAAACCGCATTAATAAAATTAGAAAGAACACCCAAAATTTAATGCGAGTGGTCTTTCAGCAATAGAACAAATGCGTTGACAATTGCCTTGGCCCATTTCGGCGTACTGTAGAAATGCGCAAGCCAAGTTTGGTGAGCCAAGACAATTGGAGGCAGACAAGACATTCAACACTTACACTTGTTCACAACCACAGTTTCTTCTCTCCATGACCACCTTAATCGTTCACCCCACACCATTTTATCATATGCAAAGATTAAGTGCAGATGTCCATAATTTTCAAAGTTTTTTATTTATGATATGATTGATTTGCACTTTGTTTACTTTGTAAAATTCTCAAGATCGATTTGTATTTTTTGCGTTTGGCTGTTTTTGAGGATTAATCAAGATTCGAAGTTCTGTTTATTTTGTTACAAAAAATATTAGTATCTTCATCATTCTAAATGGGTTTTACACCTAATTACAATTATGAGTTGTATGCTTCCCCTACCTTTCCTTCTTCACTGCTTCCAATCTAATATCTTTCTCACCCAAGCTCCTACACGATACTACTTTAACTCTTATTAGTTTTGTTCATCAAAATCGCCTGATTTGTTTGGAGTCATTGTTACACCATCAAGTTTTACTTGTTAAACTAAAAACAAATATATTTTTAATAACATATGTAGATTTCGATCTAATCACGAAACTCATATACTACTATGACCGATAAGGGTTTTTACATTTAAATAATCTCAACAATAATTAGCTGTCTATGGTTGACCAATCAGACATGAAGTTTTGCATATTTTTAATTCCTTAAGTCCAGAATAATATTTTAGATAGCTGGTCTAAATATTAGTATTTTCCATCCACCGCAGAGATATTATCTATTAAAAAAATACATGCCTACGAAGATCTTATAGTTTGTCAAATATATACTAAGATGAAAAATCTAATGACAAAACTAGCTTGTATAAATTATAATTATTCATTATGGTTGACCAACAAGGCACAAAATCCTGCAAATTTTTAATTCTAAAAGCTCCAATATATGATTTTGGATAGCTGGCTAGAAAAATATTATTTCCCATGCTGCTAAAAAATATATGCTCACAAATTAAGATGACGTACTATAACATGTTGCACCACAAAAAAGTCAACCAATTCACTTTAGTATTTTTTTTCCCATTATACGAAGGTGTCGATAGATCTCAAGACTAACAAGATATAAAAGACAAATTTCAATCGTCAATATTAAATTAAGATCTATAAAAACTATAACTGATAAAATTTTGAATTTGTTTTAACTATGAATCTATTTTGGAAGTTTATTATGTAAAACGGGAATGCTTCCTTATCCTTGATAAATTTTTAAGATGGATGGATAGTTCACAATCAACCCAAATTTTATTTTCCAAAGTTGTAAAGAAATTAGTAAAGTAGCAGGCAAAAAAAAAAAAAAAAAAAGCTGTGTGTGAATGCTACCTTTCTATCTTTGCCGATGTTGAGGACGATCAACTCTACCAACCCTTTGGTGTTCATCAGAAAACCGAGCACCACAGCTTCCCGGGCAGGTATCTTGCAGGCCAAGGACACACCGACGGTGCCGAGGATCTTGCCGACGCAGGCCGTGACGATCACCAGCGCCAACAGGCCCCAAGACTGAGCTCCACTAATGGTGGCAATGTCCGTCTTCAACCCGCTCGACACGAAGTAGAGGGGCAGGAACAGGCCCGACACCAGATCCTCCACCTTCTCCACCATGGCGTGGGAGAACCCGCCTTCCTTGGGCATGAGCACGCCCAGGACGAACGCCCCGAACAGGGCATGGATGCCGATGGCGTCGGTGACGAACGCCGCGGCCAGGACGGCGGCTAGGGTGGCGCAGGTGTAGAACTCGCCGACAGACTCGCCGTCGGGGCAGCGGCGGCCCACCCACGCAAAGGCCGGGCGAACGGCGGCGACGGCAAGGCCGACGAAGGCCACGCCGCAGAGGAGTACCCAGATCGGGATGAGGTGGGAGTGGGAGTGGCCGTCGCCGGAGAGGGCGATGGCGAGGGCCAGCATGATCCAGGCGGCGACGTCGTTCACGGCCGCCGCCGACATCGCCATGCGGCCGATGTCGGCGGTGAGCATCTTGAGCTCGGCCAGGATCCGGGCGAGGACGGGGAAGGCGGTGATGGAGAGCGCCACCCCCATGAAGACGAGGAACGGCGGCCCGTTCCCACCCTGGGCGATGGTGGCGCGGAGCACGAAGGAGGCGCCGACGCCGAGCGCGAAGGGGATGCTGATCCCGGCCAACGCGATGGCCAGCGCCCGCTTCCCGGTGCGCCGGAGCGATTGCAGATCCAACTCCAGACCCACCAAGAAGAGGAAGAAGATGAGGCCGAGGTTGGCCAGCGTATCCAACACCGTCAAGCTCCTCGCCGGAAATACCGCGTTCCTGAACGCCTGGTTCCGTCCCAACGCCGACGGCCCAAGCAAAATCCCGCCCTAACAATACATTCATATTTGAAAAGTTAGAGAAACGGGAAACAATCATCCAATCAAAAGCCTTTTGGAAAAAGAAAGAGATGCTGAACGATGGGAAACGCCTACAATGACTTCGGCGATGACGCGGGGTTGGCGGAGGGGCCTGAGGAGGAAGGCGAGGGAGCGGGTGACGAGGAGGACGAGGCAAATCTGGAGGATGGCCAGTGGAACCGCGTAGTCGAGAGGGTTGTCACCTTGGAACGCCCCATTGGAGGTCGCCTTCATTGCCTTGCAAGCGGTCGCCGCCATTGTTTCCGATCGGTGACGACGACCCCTCCAGCTACGGTGCAAGGAATTGAACGCTAACAAATACCAGCTCTTTGTTAATAAATAGAATGTGAGGACGCTGCCGCAAGCTAACCCGCTCCCCTCCCCGCTCTTATTTATAATACCAAAACATCTTACTTCTAAAATTAGCTTACCCAAACTGACCTTCAACCTCACAGCTTACGTACATTTATTTTTTTTTATTTTCGAAATTTAATTAAATTTAGTAATTTGATGGATGCCATCACTTTATCAATTTTCAGCGCCAAAATTTTTACATTTAATCTACCCGCCTTAATTAAGTTATGTAATCGTTAGCTAATCCAAAGTCACTATTTCAGCCCATAATCTAATACAAAATCAGGACTTATAATCTAACATCAAATTAAGAGTGCACAATATCATATATAATGACCGGTTCAAAGAGACTGTATTATTTATTTAAAAATAATTAAACAAGTTAAAATATTTTAATTTATTTTTACCTATAAATAATAAAAATTTGTCCTAATAAATATTAAATATAAAAATAAATTAAAAAATTTCACAGTCAATATAAATTGAGGTTAGTACTATAATATACACGATTACAATAACTTCTAAACAACAGCGGCAAGTTTGAATATGCACAATCAAGTTTATATATATAATAATATTATCTTACGACAAAAAAATTTAATATTATTAAAAAAATTAATATAATGATAAAATTACCCCCTTATAATTTTCTTTTAAAAAATAATTAAGCTGTGCCTCTAGGCCTCTCTTTAAAAAAGATTCCTCTCTCAACAAAAAAGGCTCAATGTGCCGAGTAGACCCCCTCATATAATAAGGAAAATTGTTACCAAACCCGCTGAAATGTAATGATACAATTTGTTAACTTTTTTAGATATAGTATGAGCCTACTAGGCTTCAACCTGCTGACATGGCCGAATAGTTATCTGCCTTTACATTTTTTACTTTTGATGTGGCAAAAAAGTGTTATGCCATGTAAGACAAAATAATAACCACATAACCAAACTAAGTGAGGCAAAAAAAAACACCTATCCCGAATCTCACTTCTCCCGAATCACAATCCTTGATGTCCACCTTGGTAGTGTTCAACAAATGTATAGTATAACCATGTCAATGGAAATGACTTTGGGAGATTATAATAGCCATGGAGTGCCTCATTACATGGTTGGAATTGCATGCGCTGGGCACAATCCCACTATGATGATAAACTATATAGCTTTTAGTAATAAACCAAAAAAAGTGATCTTACAAAGGTAGCTTTTATAGGACAACCTCAAAAAGGTTGGTCCAAGGTTGAAAATAAGCATTGGAAAAGGTTACAATTGATGCCAAAAATTTCAAAACACCGATCTTAGATACCCTCTTGGAAACTCCACCAATGTTTGATTGGCATACACAATGCCCATGTCATAGATACGACATTTTGATATTATACTTAAATACTGAAGTAGTAGAAAACTTCTGTGATTATGAAGTCTACAATGGCTCAGCTTGCATGCGCAAACTTAATCATTTCTCTTTAGAGCCTGGAATCTTTGTTCAGAAGTAGCACCCAGCATATTATGTGATCAAGTCGTATATAAATATATAAAAAAATACTCAAATTTGGCAGTGTATCAATTTTCTAGTCAACCTAATTAACATATAAGAGAGGTTATTGGCCATGTCAAACCATGTTAAAAAATTACCCTGAAAAGTTCAGAGGTTTAGCTTCATCTGCGTAAAAAATAATCACTCTTCAAATGATTTTATAGTTTCTGCAAATTGTGTAGTGTTCTTTCCGTCCGTGACACCCCTAAATATTATAGCTTATCATTCTCGTTTATGCCTCAGCGCTACCGTCCCTCCCCAGTGAGCCTAGCACTAACAATTGCCAACAAATACAACCAATTGTCTAACAAAATAGGAGAGCGCACTAAGAATCGGATTCAGAAACAAGAACCGGATCAACACCAGTTCATACTCGATCGAACCAGCTTCCCCCGCTCAAGATCACAGATAAAAATTCAAGACGACCCAGGAAAATAAATCACTAGTAGAGTCATAAAAAACGGAGATAATGAAGAATCATGGGAGCATTACCCGGATGAGCAGCTGCACAAAACAGCAGACCTTCAGAAAGCCTTTACCATATTACCCACAAGGTCTTGGGAATGATAAAAAATCCAGAAGGGATATTCCCCACACACCCGAGAGGGGACCAAAGAGAGCAGAAATATATATAGAGATTCTGATTGCTGAGTCTACCGAAGTACAGAATATGCATAAGCAGTTCAAGTCTTGGGTACTCGGGCATCACAACATACTCAAACAATGGAGACGAGATGATTTTTGATAGTTACGTCTGAACTGTGGGCTTCTTAATCAGGGTTTGACGGCAATACAAGCAAATTTGATATGGCTGACCACCGCTTTCGGCACTTTCCAACGAGCCCGACCCCATGCGACGTTAGCACGTGGTGATCTTTTGGCCGCAACTTCTTTTGATACAACCTGCATTTGTCTTGCCGATTTTGACCGTCACTGACTCTTCGGCTTCGTTGTCAATTCCGGCTGCTTGCCAAAATTCTCATTTGGATTTGCACGCCTTTTTCCTTCTTCCCAAAATTGGCTTGGATGGCCGGTAAAAAACTAATTTTGAAAGGAGTAAAAAACTAGTTTTGAAAAGATATATAAGTTCTTTTTTTTTTACTTGCGGGGCTTTGTGTAGTTGTGTAGCATGAATTTAATATTGTTTAGTTCATTTTACATCATATTTAAATGTAAATAATAATTTGTATACAAGTTAATAATTTTTTTTTATTCTTTAAACTAATTTTTGAATTAAAATAAATCCATAAAACCTGTTACATGCATAATAATGATATCAAAGCCAAATTAATTTTAAAAGTTAGCCGGTCTGAATTAAAATCTCCTAAAATTTTAGTACAATATATTATAGGCCTAGCATGTACTAAAAGAAGGATAATTTAGATGACAACTAGCCCGTTAGAGGTCGACCGGTCTAAATTAGAATCTCTTAAAACTTTAGTATAATATGTAAATCTAGTATATAGTGAGAGAGAGATAAATTTAATAATAACTAATCTGAATTAAAGCCTTTTATAATTTCACTATATCATGTAAGCTTTGTATGTGGCAAAAGAAAGATGATTTAGGCGATATGACATGTAAACGAGAGAATTGTTAAGTTTATCCCTATTGATGACTTGTATATATATTAGTTAGGTCCTAGTTAAGTTTATCCCTATTAATGACTTGTATATATGTTAATAGGAAAAAAAATTTAAATTAATTTTAAATTAAAAAATTATAAAATCAGTTACAAATTCTTTTTGAAGGCCCGTTGGGCGTAATAAATATCCCACTAAACATTGTAATTTCCAATTTCGAAGAAATTATATTTATCTATGAAGGTACAGTGCTGATGCTTTTTGGTTAAATCGATAAACCAACTAAACTGATGTCAAAAGCCAGCCTTTGAGAGAAAGTGCAAGTAATAATTAAAAGTCCCATAAAAATTTAGACAAGAAAAAAAAAAGTACATGTATATCACTATTTGTCAAGGCATTTTCAATGTCATTATTTGTCAACTCCCGTTCACATTAAATGCATCCTTAAGCTAATCATGCTTAGAAAGCTTTCTCTTGCCACAACCTAAGCGTCCTGTATATAAATAAGCAAATATTTGTCTACCAATCTATATATCATACATATCAACATCCAAAATTATGTCGATTCGTACTCCTCACCTTTTTCATTGAAACATACAAACTTCTTACGCAAATTTACGTTTGTCAGGTCCATTCTGAGGACTACACTTATGTTGGGCACAAAACAGTTTAGCTTTAGCCAGATCATCACGTTCACACGACTGAATCAAGCAAAACAACAGTGACAATTAAGCAGCGGCTAGAGGATCCTCGCGACGATAAAGCGACAGCCTTTACTCTCCTCAGCCCAATTAAAAAGAAAAATCAATCACTAATAAATCTTTCAATTCATGCCACAGTAAGTCGCCTCTAAGAATGAAAAAAAAAAAAAAGAAGAAGAAAGCGACCAACAAATCATACCTCACTACCAATGATCCTTTTTGTTGACCATCATTCCCATTTGCTCACGACTAAGTTTGTAGAAGGGAGGAGAGATGAAGAGCAAAACCTTCTAATGAAGGAAGATGGTAAACCTGGGACAAAGAATGAACAAGAAGATGAATAGCCTAAATGGGTTAGCCTCTTACTTGATCTGTATATGGGCCAAAGTAAAATCTGTTAAGGCCCATACCTAAAATCATCAATCCATGGACATCTACTAATAAAGTTTTTTATTTACCAAAATTAGAATTATGCCAAATAACCAAGCTTGCAAATAGTAAATAATAAAGCCAATTAGAATGGCCAGGATTTTTTTTTTAAGAATTAGAATGGCAAAAACATGAGCTTTTTTATAGCTCGGGCTAGGTTCACCGACCTGTCTAAATTCGAGCTTTTTTCGAGCACGAGCTTAGTTTTACACGAGTTTAAATGTTGTTGGGTTGAATTCGTCTCAAATTAGTGAAGATATAAGAAAGTTTTATAAGTAAAGACACGAAGGTTAATGGTGCTTAGTGTATGGGCTCGAACAAGGGTGGGTAAACAAGTTACGCTGGCTCGTGAGTATTTTATATTTGGTTTGATTCGGTTTGAATTCGTGTTTGTTAATTTTTTATTTATAAAAAATACTTGACTTGAAATGGCTTGTTGAACTAAAAATAGAAATTTAAACTAAGGGTTTGACTCAAAACTCATGCTCGATGTATTTGAGCTTAATAAAATATTTAGTTTGACGTGGCTCATAGAATATTTTAATGTTACATTGTAGTTATTAACTTTATACCATTAACAATTACTTACATGAAAGGATTACCCATACTTAATATATTATTTAATTACTAACTATTTAACTAATTTGACAGTAATTAATAGGTAGCTACTTCTTAATAATTGATACAACTAGTTACAAACTTCTCACTACTGCTTACTATTAAGTGTCACGATCTTACCACATATAAATAAAATCAAGCAAATTTATTTTGTGAGAATAATATGTTCTCACATGAAAGATTGCATACGTATCAATAATATTTAAAAATTTTATCACTTTTGTTTGAGAATTGAAAGATCTTGGCATATAAAATGACTTTGAATTCTATAAAACCATTAAATTTCTCAACTCGACTTAAAACTTAATTAAATTTAAGTCAAACTTGAGCAATTGAAAGTCCAATTCAAGCTCAATTCGAAATATATAAACAAAATAGTTTAGAAAAAAATTGAAGATGAGTAAAGTAATGCTTGATTTGGTTTGACTCGTTTACAATACCACGTCAAGATACCGATGTATGCATTAGTAGAAAAAACACTCTAAATAAAGTGGGTTTTTTTTCTTGAAGCTAACTTAATAAATTTGTGAACATCCTGTTTGAAGGGTACAAAGATTATAGTAATGAAAAACATGCACAAAAGATCAACATATTATGGAAAACTACCCTTTGAAATTGGAAACGAAAAAGGAAATGTACAATTTCATATCATCAATATTTAATGAACATAATTCAAAATGTTACAATCATAGTTTTAAATACCTTATTGTACTACATGATTTTTCTAATTATGTCATTCAACTTTAAATACAGAACTGTATAAGTTTATTTACCATTTTAATTCACACCTAATTTTTTAATCTAAAATTTTCACAAATTTCATGTTTTAAGGGTTTGTTTCATTAACATGAAAATAATGTAAATAAAAAATCACATAAATTCGAAATATAATGAAAATGACATGTAAATTTTTTAAAACAATCTTATATATTTGGATAGTAAGAAAATAAGATGAAAATAAAATATTCATTCTTACATCCTCCAAATTTATAATCTCTAAATTTTACATTTTTTTCATGCAATTTTATGACAACCAGACATACTTATAATAAAAATCATAGTATTTTATTGGTATTTAAAAAAATATTAATTATAAAAAATACATTTATGATATTTAATAAAATACTTTATCTCTAATTTAAAAAATCTAAACCCCATTCATTTAAATATACCATAGTATAATATTTAAAATTACAATTACAACGAGCCCACATAGAAATGAGTGTAAACTTTAGATAAGAAAATAAGAAAATGTCCATGGAAGATAACAATTAAATTAATGCACAGAAGAAACTCTAATTGCAAAAATTTGGAATTGGAATCAGAAATAGTTTTTTAAGCACTCACTTAATCGGACCAATTCATTAAAAATTGGTCAAGAATAGTTTTAGTTGAATCGGTCCAAATTGGTCATTTACAAAAATTTGACAACCATAACATAAATACATAAAATAAAATTTAGTCTATTTTCTCAACACAAATACATAAGTTTATAGTTTAATACAAACATAAAAGTTTATGGCATTTTTTAATATTTTTTTGGAATTTTTTAAATTATTTGTAGTTATTATTTTTTATACAAGTCAGACTCAAGTTAATTTTTAATTACAAAAATACCACCCCTTGTCTATTGGGGGGGGGGGGGGGGGGGGGGGGGGGG
>JAVDBV010048360.1:0-16415 GCA_032619315.1 Piper longum | reverse complement strand
ATATATAGTACCACATCTTACTTTATTTAACGAAACTTACAACCGAGCTTTAAAATCACACCCTTCCACTTAGATTATGTACACTACAAAAAAATTTACTTTTACACACGTGAAGTATATTTAAGGCTATCACGTGTTATACTCATGGTTGCATGAATCAGAATCGGAATCGAAATCGGTTTTCCAATGAATTGGAATCAAAATCAGTCTGAATCGGCCAAAAATTGATTTTTTTGAATCGGTGAAGAATCGGAATCGGGATCGGTCCGAACCGGTTTTATAAAATATCAATTAAACATCAATTAACCCTACATTAGCATCAATTAACATCTGAAATTTAAAAAAAATCTTTTCATCCAATTAAACATTAATTAGTTTAATTAAACATCAATTAACATTAAACATTAATTAAACATCAATTAACCCTAAATTAGCATCAATTAACGTCTGAAATTTTAAAAAAAAATTCATCCAATTAAACATTAATCAATACAATTAAACATTAATCAGCATGACATTAAACATCAATTAAACATCAATTAACCTTAAATTAGCATCAATTAACATCTGAATTTTTTTTTTAAAATCTTTTCATCCAATTAAATATTAATCAGTCCAATTAAACATCAATTAGCATGACATTAAACATCAATTAGCATTAAACATTAATTAACCCTAAATTAGCATCAATTAACGTCTAAAATTTAAAAAAAAATCTTTTCATCCAATTAAACATTAATCAGTCCAATTAAACATCAATTAACCCCAAATTAACATCAATTGACGTCTGAAATTAAAAAAAAAATCACAAACAGTGGACGGACGACCGGGCTGTCGACGGAAGCTGTCGGCCGGGCTTTCAGCGGAAACGGTCCACAGCACAGTCGGCCAGCCGCAAGTCGGAGGTGAGGTCGAGACGCGTCGAAGCTGAGGTCGAGGAAGCGCAGCGGCAGAATCGCTCGGAGTCGAGAGGGATCACTCGATTTTTAGGTTTTTAAAAGTAAAATTACCATTTTACCCTTGCTAAATTAATTTACTAAATATTATACCTAGGATATTTTAGTATTTTTTAAAAAAAAACCGATTTTTATCTATTCAGCCCGATTCCGATTCCGATTTAAATCGGTCGGAATCAGGCTGAATCGGCCGATTCCGAAGCTGATTCGGGGCCGACCGATTCGGCCCCGAAATCGGATCGGCACGCGGCCGATCCGATTTAAATTGGCCGATTCCGCACGGAATCGGCCGATTCGTGCATCTATGCCCCAGAGACAAGTTACCAATGTTAATGTGTGTTATATATAGGTAGATGACGATCGAGAGCTAGTGCCGAAGATAATCGAGAGCTACACAGGGACAACCGAGTACTAGGAGGGTGCATCTGGTGGTCCTAGGGCTGATCGAGCCAAGGAAGACTAGGTGCCACTCAAGTGTGCATGGGGTGCCTATCGGGTGCTTAAGGGTGCTACCGAGTCCAGCCAACACCTAGGATGCTCGTTCATGGGCTGGGAGGGAGTCCTAGTCCTGTCGGGTTGCAGATTGGATGCTACTGAGTGCTCATGGGCAGCCTCAAGTGCAGCCAACATCATCGGGTGCAGACCAGGAACTTCCGAGCGCTTGGGGTTTAGGAAAGCCCAAGTTCCAATTGTCAACCGGGCAGACCGGCTTCGATCAAAACCCGTCATGTGGCTCCACATTCCATGATTTCTTTGATCACGATCAGTATACACAAACTTAACAATAATACAGAGGAATAACAAAAGTATCTGACACAGTACTTAACGTATCTAGTTCATTTGTCGTACATTTAACCACTCTCAGTGTCCACAATGTACAACCTGAGTGTAAGGTTACCTAAGCCAAACACCGTTCTGCACTACCGAACCACTAATGCCCACTACTGTGATAGGTTATGTGGGAACCACTACCTAAGGTTTTGGTATAAAAGCCCAACTTTGAGAGGAGAAAGCATCATCTCTCTGGAGAGAACACATGACTTTTTGGAAAGGATTTTGAGAGAGGAGAGGAGGGCTACCACGTCAAGAAGGAAGAGGACTTGGATGACGCCATGGCCAATCTCCACGAGTTGAGAGGGCGGTTTCAAAACTAAAACTCGGAGGCTTGATAGAGAAAACCTGTAACAATCCAGTCTAAAGTACAATGTATTAGGCCTGAGTCATTTATTTAAAAGTGGTTAACTAAGTTAAAGATCTATAGTTCATTCATACTTATAAACAGGATATTAGTCGAGTAGGTATTAGATGTGAGACATGTATTATACATGAGGCTAAGTTGAGGGATCTTATAATCTACCTACCTTAAAAAAATTTGTTCCCAAAATTCTTATACTTGGTCTGTTGATAGCCTAAGCCCACGACCTTCTTTAACTCATGACTGGTAACCTAGCTACGTCCCTAGTCGAGCTTATCATCTAATACAAAACTAGATTGCTCTGATATAATTTTTAATAACCCGGCCCAAAGTATGATGTAATGAGCTTAAGTCATTTCTGTAAAAGTAGTTAACAAAGTTAAAAATATATAGTCAATTTTCACTTATAAATAAGATTTTCACCCAATAAATATTATATTTACAACCAAGTTGAAAAATATCACATAACCTTCGATGCACATGTACTTTGCATGGTGATTGATTGATATGTGGTTAATTGAATGCATGTAATGTGATTGATTTCATGGAGAACTATATAACGGGTGTATTTGTGATGATTGCTTGTAAGAAGGGTGATTAAGAGTTCCTCTAAGATCGAGGAATATTTGGGCAAGACCGAATGGCGGATATCCACTAGTCAAAGAGTGTTTGTGTGAGATCGAGTACTTGTAATCCTTGTATTAATGTGTAGTTATATGAGGTTGGGAGTGGTTCCCGTAAATCTTCTCTGTTGCTCGTATTTTAATTGAGTTTTTGGCAACAAACCCGAGAATTGGGTCGAAATTAGGGTTTCCATGTATCGGCAAGGTTGCTGCTGACGGTGAGTAAGAGGGCAGATTAGGCACGTATTGGACAGCGGGGTATTGTTCGGTGAAGTTGACGTCAAGTGCAAGTGCTTGGGGAGTCTCGAGACCAGTCACCGATCAGGTAACTAGGGATCGAGAGGACCGGTATTGGGTGTGCTCAGTTAGGAGGACTGGGTACTGATCTCGGTGATTGCAGCACTAGGATTGGGTAACGAGTGCCGAACAGTCGGGAAGTTGCTGGGTATAGCAGTTCTAGCATGATCGATAGTGCTCGAAACAGATCCTAGGAGTAGGGTTTGGCTATCGTAGGAGCACAAGGGTGTGATCGGCCACAGCAGTTTGTGGTGATCGGTAACAGGTGCTTAGTGCTGGTTGCGATCGAGACTTGGCGGTCGAGAAGAGTTGTGTGAGTGCAGTTTGGTGATCGGTAGTTGTGAGTGGTGATTGAAGGGTAGTGAACGAGCAGATTGATGAGTTCAGGTGTTTGTGAGATCAGACAGCCTCAAGTGGTGTGAGGTGACTGAGGTCTTGTTCCGGAAGTCATGAGGATCAGGGTTAGCTTTCTAGAAGGCTGGTCTAAGTGGGACTTAACCACCACATAAAGTTGGATTTTGGGCAAAAAATTTGACCCTAGAACCATTCCCACAACGAAAGTCTAGGTCCTTTTCCTTTCGTCGTTAACCTGGCAGTTGTCTTTTTTTTTTTAATGGTCAACACTTGTGCTAAAGCCGAAGTTTAAATATTTTAAATTTCGCCGTTTACCTGCTTCAGGAGGCCAACACGTTGCCTTTTTTTTTACGCTCACAGTTGTGTTAAAGCCCAAGTTTAAATATTTTTTTTAAAAAACAATAGAAGGCAGAAACTTGAGGGGTCGCTATCTTGGGCAGTGGCACCTAGGGATGACTTCAACCTTTGGATTTCATCTTTGTACGGGGAAACTGGTAATTTTCATTTTAGTTCTTATTATTATTTTTATGTCCATAATTTTTTCATTTCTCATAAAATTATATAACTTTTGTAATGAGAAATAGTTTCAACGGCGGACTCAACTCAATTTTGTTAAACTTGAATTAAAAAACATACTTAGATTCAATCAATAGAATCAGTCATTGAATTGTCCAATTATTCATAAATCATCTATTTTTATTAAATTTGATATATTTTAATATTTAATGTCTAAATAAAAATATAATATACTCAAAATATAAGAAAATTTTAAGTTACAATCTACTTGTTGGTTACATTTTTACGCTATTTTTTATATTTAATAATTTAAAATTTATGCAATTTAACTAAGAGTACTTTATGTATAGTCAAATATAATTTGACAAAATATTTCCTTCAATATTATTTTTTTGTTTTAATTTTTTAAATTTTGATAAAATAAATTTTATATTAAATTTACCGATTCAAAATAAGTCAGGTTTACAGGAATTTGATTTAAATTTTTTTAAAATTTTGATTCAATCATTAAATCCAAATTTGACAAGAACAACCACAACATTTATTTTTTATTGTTGAGGAGTAAAATTATAACATGAGTCATCAAGAGATTAGTTGCACGACCGGGTGACGTCAATCATCAATCAGTATACAGTCTCTCAACGCATTTTAACTTGCAAAACGACGAGGTGGACACGTAAAAATATATTTTCTGCATGGATACTGAGAATCTTTGATTGCTGTCGGTGAGTGATTCCTTTGTCGTGTTTCTATCTTTCAAACCTCAGGTCTCTTTCCTTCTTCACTGTAAAACCCTTTTTACTTGGATTTGTATTGCTACAAAAAACAATTGACTTGCCCATCTTTGATGGCTATGTACTCCGAAAACTTCTGACTGCTTAAATCTGGCATTCAATGCTCCATTTCCCTGCTTCCACTTCATTGGTGCTCTCCAATCTGCAGAGCACAAGTTTAATATTGTATCATGAATCTGTTCATTTAACAAGGAACAAGACAGCTGAGTGACAGTTCTGTTGTTGACATTATCATCAATTGCATGTCTCCATTTCTGGCCTCTTCCAATTTTGTTCTCTACCACAACATACACAGTTGGAGCTTGATGTGCTCTGCTGGGCTTGAAGCTCACCTAATGTAATTTTCTTATGAAGTTCAACTAAAATTTTGTTGGTAATGGTTTCATATGTTTGAAATCCCTTTCTATGGTTTTGTTTGCATACTGTAGACAATTTGTATGACTCTCTGTTAGAATTCAATACAACGTTAGGAAGCATTCCGCTTGCCCATAAAAAAACTGAATCAAATGAAGAATCCTGATATAATATCAACACTTTAATCCTATGATTTCTGAATGAAAACAATTCTAGATTAGCATCCTATTCAAGTAAAGAAGAAATAAAAGACTGCTCAACATCATCTTTATCATATCTCTAACATCATATATTTACTTGAGTGCAACATTTGTAATTTTTTTATCATCTTTCGTGTGTTTGGTTGGACTTTCTACCTCGTGTTCGCCCATTAGGAACTCCCGAAACAGGGTGTTTCTTGTTAGATTTCGCTCTACTAAATATGGTTAACCTCCTAAGTATCTTCACTAGCTTTGTAGCGTACTTTCTATGAGAAGACCAACCAACAGACCCAATCCAACCACCAACTTGTGAGATTGGCAACTCCTCATTCTTCTCTTTCTTCTTCACCGATCTCTCTCTTCTCATTTTCTCTGCTTCCTTTGACATATTCTGCCATTGAAGACTTTTCTTGAGTGATAGTAGCTCCTGCTCCAAGCTTTGAATCCTAAAACTGGTGGACTCGTACTCCTCTCTTCTCTCGGCAGTCATGTCTTTCTGTAACAAGCCCAACGTCCCATTGGGTTCTTCCCTTCCGTTGCTGCTTTTGTGTGGACTCTCTTCCAATGTCTGGCTCTTGGGTATGGTGGATTTTGTGCCGGAAAGGTCACAGTTGCTGGCAAAGCGAAAGGATTCGGAGCACTCTTTGAAAGCTTGGTGGGTGTTGAGCTGTTGAAGAAAGAGTGCTTGCACCATGAAACGTAGCGGCATCAGCTCGTTTTGAACTGCTTCTATGCAAGTTTCTTGTGATAGCTTCTGGCAGTTGAGGTGTTTGCAGACCATAGATTTCTCTTCCTGTGTTACATGTGGGTGTTCCTGTCACACATTCAAAGAAAAGAAGCCACATGAATTACTAATTAAGTGGAGAGGAATGTGAATGTATAAGTTTTGATCTGAAACTGACCTTCATAAAAGTGGACATAGCTTGGTAGAGATGGTCATGAGTAAGTCTAGCTGATATGGGAACCATTTCAATCAGCTCTATGAATCTTGCGGGTACCATTTTTGGATCTCTGGCTACTTGGGTGAGATACACGTCCCACAGCTCACCAACCACGGATAGTTTGCTGCTTATATTTGAACCAGCAGCTGATGCTGCAATGGAAACAATTTTTACCATGACACCCAACTCCACACCTGATCCAATTCCTTCTATATCATCACAACATGGGAAATCTTCAACATGGGCCAAATGCAGCAGAGGTCCAATCTGAACCTGCAGTTTGGTTATGATATCTTCTCCCAGCCCTTGATCAATAGATTGTGAAAGCAATGAGAGGTAAAAACCAACAGGAATCACCCTGCTTGCCTTCTCACTTGATGGTAGTAGATCAATCACCCCTTTCAAAATAGCTTTTGATGCCATGGGCTCATTGGACAAAACCCACTGGTTTCCATAGAAGACTACCAAGGGGCTCACATACTTCTCCTTCATGCCTTGTCTCCTAAGAGATCCAATTATCCTCTTGAAGAACACAAAGGGAAGTGATATAAGGTCTTCCATCCACACATCTTGGCGAGCCATCTGCTTCACTTTGTCACAGTTCCAAGCATGGCCGAGCAAGCACAGCAAGGTGGTCACAGGCTTGCCTCTCCCCTGTTCCGGGTCTAGAATCTCCATGCATGCCATGAAAGCTAAGGACTCCACGCAGCGGCTAACGATGAGAAGGTCCTCTGCCCATGGAAGCAGTGCTTGGCATTTCTGGAGGACGATGAGCGTGTAATCCCAGGTCTGGAAAACAACGTGGTTGAGGTAAAGGTTGGATTTCTCGATCAGGTTACCGGAGCTGCAATCTTCGGTCATTTCGAGGAATTCAGATGCGCAACGTAAAGCAGCTACGTTGAAAGGGGTGATGGGGAGGGATGAAGTGTAGCAGAACAGAGCAACCATCTCAAAAGCTTCTAAGCCTCCTGGGAAATCACTTGGTAGCATCAGGGAAAGTGTTTCTGATGATTTCCTTCTGAAGTATTCACTTTTGGAGCATAAGGGTTGCTTGCAAATAGCAGTTCATATGAAGTAAATTCAGAAAATAAGAAATTAGAGCCATATTGTCTATCAACTTTGCATGATAAGATTGATCCTACTTGAAAAAAAAAAAACTAGTGTTAGTACCTTGTGCAGGTTGAAAGTTTTGTCAATGATCTGTACATGAACAGATGCAGGCAATCCAGTTTCTTGGCTCCTGGATGATAAAAAACAATGGTGCCACTTCAGGTACAAAAGTTTCAACTCAAACCAAGAAAGAAAATCAGACTTACCATGCAACTATCTTCACTCTAAGAAGCTCTCTGATAGTCTGGCAGGAGAAGGGACTGAGGGGTGAAGAGGAACTTGCCTTTGAACTCACAGACTCCATTACTACTTCCTCTAATTAATCCCTTGAAACACTCAGAGCCCAGAAAAACCCATCACCAATATACCAACAATGCTAAAGATGGTAGAGAAGCAATGGGAGAAACTAGGGAAGCACTCTCACCTAGAAAATGTGGAAAAGCCAAGACAACATATAAAATATGTTCATGAGAAGGTGGTAGGTTAACTGTAATTCTTACTCATCCTAAAGTCGAATCACTTCTTCTCCTCTTCCGTTACAGTAAGTTCAGGCACACGAATGGAATTGAAATGTAGATTTTGGAGGGTTAAAAAAATCTGTTCTTGAAAACAAGAGGTTAAGCCAAAGAAGAGGTCAAGCTACGACCCCATGATTTGAGAAGCCGTGCCGTGGAGAGCGGCGCCATTATGAGTGTGCCGCCGTGCTGGGTCCTGCTCCCTTCTTCTTCCACTAGAACAACTCAGACGTATGTACACAGAAAATCAAGACGGATCACCATCTCTGCTAGTTTTATGGGCTTGACGAGTACAGCTACAAATACTTAGAGCGTAAGCAACACATTCGATTGGAAGTAGCAACTCTTTTGCTTACATTAATAGTAACGAGGCTTGCTTCCCACTTCTGATCATTTTTTTAAGAAAGAGGAAGTGTGGTAATCATGTGGAAGAATTAACTTAAGATTTTGGTTCTTTGGATCTGATGGAATTTTTGAGCTGTGCATAATAATAATAATAATAATAATAATAATAATAATAATAATAATAATAATAATAATAATAATAATAATAATAATAATAATAAGTCCTTATTAATCACGGCCAGGTGGGGACGTGGATGTATTTTTTAAATTTTTTAACAATAAATTTACGTCGTTCTTATAATTGGACAAGTTAAATTAAATTTTTATATTTTTTTTAATGAATTAGATCTAAGTCTTCATTCTAATCGGACAATCAAAACATAGCTCACAGCAAAACTGAATATAAATTAATATTTGTTAACAGTTTTAAATGGTCAATATTTTAGTTTTTATGTAATATTATGAAAATATTGATTCTTAGTTGTTGAAACAAAATGTTATTGTATAATATACGAAAGGAGTGACTAGATGATACAATTTTAATTAAATATAAATTAAACTAGATCTTAGCATTTTAAAATGATAACTTGATTTGATGTTGAAGATTAACAAATTAAGTTTACATCGACTCTACTTACACTCTCGCTGGTGTGGTTCATAATTCGGCAGAATTTAGTGTTCAACTTGATTGATAAAAATATAATTTGAATTTTGAGTTGAAGCCATATGACGTAAACTTGAGCTTGTGCTAACTCAACTCAAAGTTCAATATTTTGAATAAAAGCCAAATTTTCTACATTAAGTTCCCTGGATAAAATATAACTAAATTAATAAAAAAACACTTTTTTAAGGTAATTTCAAATAAGAAAATAGCATGTTAGTGTATGTTGTTTTTGTTTGTACTCGTAACAAATAAATTTACTATCAATTAAAAAAGAGGGACTAAAATTCTTTTTCTTATAAAAAGTAGGAGATTAAATAAATCAAAATATAATTAAAAATAAAGATAAAATTAGAATGAGCAATAACTATGCCTGATGTATCAGCTACTTTAATGTTCAAATTTTGCCCGGGTAACTGGAAAAAAAAATCCAGTAATATGATATAGATTGATATATTCATGACATTGCTATACCAACTGCAGGCACAGAGCATTTTCAGAAAGAAAAATCTAAAAATTATACTAAATATCATGCTTAATTCAAATCTATCTTTAGAATTAGAGTCGATCTAGATTTATAAGATATCAAATTATTATAATCTATTTCTAATATTATTCGTGTCGTGTGATATCTTATATAATATATCTAATTAGGTGAAGCAAAATTATATATAAGTTGCGGCAAAAGTAGAATAATTAAATCAAATTACCTAGAACTAAACTCGTATTATTTTGACTCTTATATATTTTTGGCCCTTAAATCATGGGCCGGTTGCATGAAAAATAGCCATGGGCCTATTCTTATCCAGAAAGTCCACGAAGCCCCTCCTACCCTGTCCCAAAAATCCCCAAATTTTTCTAGGGTTACGACGTCCGTCGCCCTCGTCGATCCTTCAAATCCTCAATTCGATCGACGCTCTTCTCCCCCAATTTTCGATCACCCTTTGCCGTTCCGATTCTGGACTTGGCCGGTAAAAAGAGAATGAATTCGATGGAGTCGATCTCCGCCGCGATTCAGTCCATCCCGGCCAAGAAGGACGGCCTCCGCCAAGCCCTGGAGCTGTTGGATGGCCGCTCCCCCATCCCTCTCCGGTGGTCCGACCTCCAACCCCACTTCGACGCCCTCCATGCCTCCATCGAGTCCCGCTTCCGCGGCCTCGAGGCATCGGCCATGGCCAACCCCAATTCTAATTTGAACCCCGACCACCCCAACCCCAATTCGAATTCGTCTTCGAATTCGAACCATAACCCTAACCCTAGCCCACCGGCGCCGCCGGTATCTGGCGGCGGCGGCGGCGAGAGTGGGGGGGAAGAGGAGAAGGTTGAGATGCCGGCGAGGCCGGCGCTCAAGGAGTTGTGCGCGAAGATGGACGCGACCGGGCTGCGGCAGTACATTGCGGGGAAGAAGGGGGATGTGCTGTCGATCAGGGAGGAGGTGGCCGGGGCGCTCCAGTGCGCCGGCGACCCGGCGAAGCTTGTGCTGGACGTGATTGACGCTTTCTACCGCCCCGCTGCGAAGGCGGACAAGGAGGAGTTTGCTGGCGTACGGAGGGTTTGCCTCTTGCTTCTGGACAAGCTCTCGATGCTTCCGGCGGAGGTGAGGGCGAAGGGGAGGGATCGTGCGCTTGCATTGGCGAGGGTGTCGATGGAGTTGATCACGGATTCTCAGCCGAACCTTTTAGAGAATAGAGTTTTCTTGCAGCTTGTGGTGACGTTCGATTTGTTCTCTGCACTCGGTTGGGATGTTTTGTGTAGTTATATCGTCGATAAGGTGACTCGGAGGAAGCAGGTTGTTGATCTGTGCCGCGCCATTTTTCCCCTTGAGAAGGTTCCTGGTGAGTGATTGAAAGTTGGTTCCTTTGAGTGTCCTTACTTGTCCCTTGTCCCTTGTCCCTATTTAACTGATTTATAGTGTCGTCTTATAGGGGTTTGCGCTTGAGATTTCTTGAAATTTGTCTGCTCTTTTTTATATCTTTGCATAGTTTTCTTCCTTTTGATTTAAGTGCTAAAATGAACCTTCTTTAGACTAGAAAGAGCTTCGAGACAATGTAATTAGTCATTGATGTGGCGGTCTTCTTGGGCTAGATTCTTGAATGTTGTTCGATAATTCTGTGAGGTTGTAGTTACAGGGTTCTCTAACTGAACGATGGCATTACTAATCGAACCTTGGAGTCTGAAATTGAACAATGACATCATATAGCCCTTCGTTTGGTACATGATGCACAAATGTGATGGCTGTTTTCTTGAATGTGGTTTTTATATCTGATTTACTAGGTTTTTAGTGCTTGTAGTTCCGTTGTTTTGATTGACAACGTGCGTTAATTTTACCAATATGAACTTTCAGATATTACATGAACTTTATTATATGCATTGATTTTCGTAATTTTGCAATTCATTTTTTATATCAGAGTTAGTTGAGAAACTGATCAGTAAAGGCAAGCACCTTGATGCTCTTAATTATGCCTATGAATTTGGGGTTGAAGATAAGTTTCCTCCAGATCCCATTTTGACTGCCTACCTTGAAGAAGCCAAAAAGATAGCTATTAAAACTCTTCATAAAGAAGGAAACCCTGTGATGAATAAGGTATATTTTTGTCTTTCTAAAAAAAAAAATGTATTGCTGTTTATGCCTCAATTTTTCATTTCTACTCTGGTAAATGCATGGTGGCACAGAATGAGGCCATTGCAAGAGAAGCATCTGCTGTAAGAGCAGTAATTAAGTTTATCGAAGAGCGCAAACTTGTATCTACGTTGTCTCCTGCGAATCTTAAGAGGCGTGTTGCCGATATTTAAAGCCATAAATCAGGTAAAAAACGGCCAGCTACACTTAATCAATCACCCAAAAAGCGACAGTCGTCAGCTGCATCTTCTGCAGCTGGTGTCTTACAAGCTGCCCCTCATATGAGATCCCAGCAGCAGCAGCAGCCTGTTGCTGGGATGATTGATCATGTTCCAGCCTATGTGCCTCATGCCGGGGGCTGGTCTTACGGTGTAACAGCCAGGCCAGCCCTTGCTGGTTTAGGCATACTGGGTGGAGGACCATCAAGAATGGGAATTAGCCATACAGAATCGCATCTTTACCCACCCGGGCCATATATTGCATCCGTCGGTGGTCTACACGAAAGACCAGTTAGTTTATCAGGCAGTCTAAATCATCTTTATTCAGTTTTTCCTTGAATGTGCGGAGAGCTAAATTGCTTCAGTAATTTGCTCTCATCTTTTCTTACTGTGGTACCTTAGTTTGCTCCTTGGTGCTAAGGTTCTCTCTATATTTTATAGAGTTCCATTGAAGAACTCATCATTTGTCGATATGCTAGCTTTCTTTTAAAAAGAAATGATTATAGTTTTGACACCATATTTTGTTTGTGGTTGATCAGTTAGCTACTTGTAGTTGTCTAGTTATTTGGCGCTGATTGATCCTTTAACTGTGGATTAATGATTAGTGAAAATGGGTATTACTTGTTCGTTTTTTTTTTGTCTACCGAATGTCTATGAGTTTACAGGAGCGTCGGAAATATGAGTGGTCAAAAAACATTTTTAGGCAGATTCATTGTTGTAATCAGCTGCTTGCATTTTGTTGAGTTAGCATTAAGTTCAGTATCAAATGGGTGAACTGTAATTCTGTAACTTTTAGATTGTCTATTCATTTTTCGTAGATTTGTTTCGGAGGGCATTCGTTCAAGAGTGGACGTAGCTCGTTCCCTCCATGATTGTTCAAGGTACAATTTGGAGGATGGTCTACCTGGGTACTCGTTTATAGTGTCTCAGCTATGAGCTGAGCATGTTTTAAGAGACGAAGTTTACACTACTTATACTTCAGTCTCCAATGGATGTTTTTTAAAAAAAGTTTTTTATTAAAAAATGATATATTTTTTCTAAAGAAAAAAACTTGTTGGAGTGCTCTGCCTCTTAGTAGAGGAGGAGGTTATCTTTTGTTTTATCATAAAAAAATAACCGAAGATTAGCGATAAAAGAACTAAGTGGAGTAAATACATATGAAGGACGATGTTTATATTATATTAGAAAAATGTCGACCCAAATTGAAGTGTGATAAAAGTGCAAAATACATGAATTTGGAACTCATTAAAACTCCTATGCCTACTTTCGAGAAAAAAAATTATATGCTGGTGTCCATGCAAAAATATGGCCGCCGTATATTTTAAAAAGAAAAAAATTTCTTCCACCATGCCCCGCTTGCCATTGTTGTGTAGTTATGCTCTTTTTTCTTTTTTTCTTCAGCTTCAACTTTTGGCATCAAACTTTCATCATCATATCCTATTTGCTGTAAAAAAAATAGTTCCCATCATCATGCATGTGTTATCTTGTTTGTATATTATAGGTGCTCTTTATTGATACAATGAAAGGAAATAATTTATCAGTCATTGAATCATTTAGAATGTATCTGAATCAACCATTTCAAAAATTCTACTTTTTATTTTTTATTTGTTTTTGTTAATGATATTTTTAATAATAAAATTAATAATTTTAATTAACTAGTTTTATTACGTGCAATATAAATTTAATTATAACTTATGATAAGTATTTTAAAACTACAAAAAATATTAATTTTATCGCTAACAACTATCATTAAGCCTAAGGTTCCTAAACAAGCAAACGAGCCGAGGTCACATTGTGTTTGAATTTGATTCGAATAGTTTGAAGTTTGTTCGAAATCAACTTTAAATCGAGTGAGTTTCGAGCATATATATTCAAAATCGACTTAAATATTTCTAATACAGTTCTAGCTCAACTTGAACTCGAGTATATTTAAACGGTTAAACTTTAAGGAGTTCAAAACAAGATCATTTGGGAGCTCAAAACTAGTTTGTTTGGGAATTTAAAATTAGTTTGTTTATGAGATTGAAACTAGTTCGTTTGCAAGCTCGAAAGTAGCTCATTTTGGAAAAAAAATATATAATTATCTGGATTAAAAATTAACAAAATAATCTATTGTATTCACAATACACTCATCGCCCATCAAACAATCAACAATCGTCATCGCAATGAAAATGTCCCTAGCTCATCCTATTCACATTGATATGTTTTTTTAAATTATGTCGCAATCAACTAACATGCTCATATTATTTAATAAGATAATTAGCATTCATTAAGCATAACTCAAATCATACAAATATCACTTCATCCACTATTAGGCATTTATTATGTCAAACAATCAATCCTGATATGCTATATTAATAATTATCAATTTTAAATAATTAAATCAGAGGTAATTGTACATCGCGTCATTGGCAATTGACGACAACTATAGTTTCATTGCACGTCTAGGAGCTTGAATTTGACGAGTTCGATCAGGTTTGACTGGATGAGTTCGGTAGAAGATCCGACGAATTCCAACAAATCCAATTTTACGATGGGTTCCGACTACTGTTGCTGGCAGGATGGCAGTGGTATGTTGGTATTATTGGCACCGGCTCGGTGAGCCTGACGCGTCTATGACATCGACAAGGTCAGCAGAGGCAGCGGCTTGATGGGAAAAGGGCAAAAGAGGAACAGTCAGTGGTGGGGTGACAAGATTCATCCAGGATGAGCAGCGCTGGGCTCCACTCCGGTCTACGAAGGTCGCATGAGGGTTGGCGACTGGATGGTTGCGGCGACGGGAGTGCAATGCAGTTGCGGCAGTTTCGTCACATTGTAGAGGCTGGGCAACAACTGGACAGCCGGATGGCGGGGGGAATGGTTGGTAATGTTTTGGCGGTGTTCGTTGGTGTTGATCGGCAGTGGTGTGGTGGTCAGAGGCGGGATTGGCAACAAAGAAGGAGGGCAGTGTCAAGGGTTTTAGGAAATGAGAAGTGTCGGGGGAAGAAATGAGTTGGTGGGAATATTTTAAATAAAAGTACTCAACTCCAAGTCAAGTCAAAATAATAACTAACACGTGATAAATCTTTAAAAAAATAAAAAAAAATAGGGAGAAATCCCATAACATATAATATATACCGTAACACCACAATGACATTGTCTATAACTAATAACTCACCCAAACTCCCTTATAACGTGTGCTAATACGTTATTTGACCTAAAAATAATTCCATGATCAAATACATAAAAAATACAATGCATACTTTTATATACTATGATACTTCATTTCTCGTCATCTTTTCGACGTTATTATTATATATTCAGGTGCATTTGACCGTCATCGCTTATAACTCACAACTAACCTTGGCTTAGCACGCAGTTCATGAAACAGACTTGACTTGAACCGACTCGTTCGCTAATATAAAACTCTGAGAGTCACAAGTTTTACACATGAGCTTATTAATAGATGCCAGATCATGTAGGAACCCGATTATAGGTATGATATTTTTATATATGTAATTTTATCTTGGTAATGAACTGTAAATCTTTTAGCTATCTTATCCATGTCTTTGGTGGTTCGTCTCTTATATAAGTCATAACATGCATAATTTGTTAACCTTACGATTTTAATTAATTAAGCCATGATAAATAATTAAATTATTGTGGCAGAGATTTTTTAGAGGCAGTAGACTCATGTTAATTAAAATTGGTTTTTGTTCTTTTCTTATAGTAAAATTATTTTTTAGAATTTGTATTAATAGTCAATAATAAGATTTATCTACAATTTTAAATGTGTTTTCAGTATATAAGTGATATTATATATATGATTATATTATATCATCGAGTTGAATTTGAGTTGAACTACGAGTCAAGTTCAAGTCATAACCAAGTCAAGTCAAGTTGAACACTGCCTTATTCAAGCTTGACTTGTGGGATTTAAGTTCGAGTTGATTTAGAGCTCGTATATCTAAATATCGAGTTTCGAGCTGAGCTGAGCTGAAGTGAATACCAAATACTAATAAGCTGGCTGACTTAATATATATATATATATATATATATATAGATTGGATTTCCTGCGCAACAGGCAGGAAATCCAATCTGCGCAACAAATGATTCTGGGCCGTCCGATTATAAGGACGACCCAGATTTTTTTTTAAAAAAAATTAATTCGATATGGACCACCCGACGCACCCCACCGCCTCGCACCCGGCCCACCCCCGCCGTGGACGCTCCCCCACATCCCCCAATTATCAAAAACCACTTGATGTTGCAACTTATCAATTTTTTATTCATATGATTATTAGATTTATCTAAAGTTAAAAAATATTCAGATTGTTGCTGTTTTTTGTTATTTAAACTTTGATTTTGGAAAAATATGAATGCTCATGTGGGTTATCATTTTAGATTATGAAATCCGATTAGCATCCTTCTCAATTTTATTCATGGTTATTCTATTTACGATGATTAAAATTTTCTTATATTTATGGGATTCATTAGCATGTTTAGGGCTGCTAAACTAAGCTCAACTTGTGCTAAAATTCGATTAGAATAATATGAATTTTGTTCTAACTCGGTTTGAGATCGAAAAGTTTTTAACATATATACTCGAAATTGACTCAAACCATTTTTTACAGTGTTCGAATTTGACTTGAGCTAAACACCTCCCATTTAAGCTATTCTACTATTTTATTATTATATTGTATATAAATAAATATAACTAGTTATAATTAAACTTGT
>JAVDBV010048359.1:0-17190 GCA_032619315.1 Piper longum | reverse complement strand
CCCCCCCCCCCCCCCCCCTTTCTCTTCTCTCGTCTTCAAAAAGACGAAAAAGCAGGGCTCTGATTCCCTCTGCAACTTCTTTTCTCTCTCACCAGACACTGTTGGACGTTCAAGGCCAGGCATCTGCTTCCCTTCCAACACCCGAGCTCCCCCTCCACCTCCCATTTCTTCCACTTCTTGTGCTTCCCGCCTTTGTCAGGCCTTATCCATGTTTATATAAGCAACAAAAAGCTTCTTTTTTTCTCGTCATTCGCTGCTTCCCACCTCAAGTTTCCATCTGGGTCTTGTCTGTTTTTTGTATATATGGAGAAGGAGATGTATTTTATCGATGATAATGGCGGGAGCTGGCAGTCTTTGTATCCGGGGGAGCTCAACTCCACCTCTGAACATTTGCAAGCTGCTGCTTACTATAATACCATGGAGCTGACGGCCTCCCAGTTTGAGTCTGCGTTGAGCTCGATGGGGAGCATGTACAATAGCTCCGGGGAGATATCGCCACCCCTGTCTTGCTCGTTTAACAATCACGGCACTACGACTTCGTGCTATAGCACGCCATTGAACTCACCACCCAAGCTCAACCTCGGTGCCATCTCTTTGAATGCTCGTCATGACGTGGCTCCAATCCCACCTGATCCTGGCTCTGCCGAGAGAGCTGCCATGAATTCTTGTTATGGCCGTCTCGATTTGCCTTACAGATGCTTGAAGAAAATGGGGAGTGGGAATTTGTCCCGAGTTTCGAGTAGTAAGTCGACGAGAGGTGGAGCATGCTCCGCTGTTGCTGCTGATGAAGAGGAGTTCTCGTCCATTTCAGATCAGATCCCAGGCAAAAATGCCATGAATGCTAAAAAGAGGAAGGCAATTGCAAAGAACAAAGCTAAAGAAAAAGTTGTCACGGTGAGGATATTTATTGTTTACAAGATAGCTTTTGTGTGAGGGGTTTCTTTGATTGAAATGGGGGAGATTGATTTGTGCATGTGTAACAGGAGGATCATTATGATGCCAAGAGGAGTAAAGCATCTGAAAAGGATGGAGAAAAGGCAAAGGATGATCAGAAGCAAAATAATAACAGTTCAAAGCCTCCGGAGCCTCCTAAAGATTATATCCATGTCAGAGCAAGAAGAGGCCAAGCCACAGATAGTCATAGTCTAGCAGAGAGGGTAGGGAGCAGATCTCTTCGGTGACAAGATTTGAGTTGTGTCTTCTGAGAATAATATGTAGATGATAACTTTAGTATGGTTTTCACCAGGTTAGAAGAGAAAAAATTAGTGAAAGGATGAAAGTTCTACAAGATCTTGTGCCTGGTTGCAGTAAGGTGAGAAGTCCATGAAAATGTTTAAACATCGTTGCTTATACTATTATTGAATGAGGAACTCATTTGGTTGAACTGTTGATCAGGTGACTGGTAAATCCGTGATGCTAGATGAAATTATAAACTATGTCCAGTCACTGCAACGCCAAGTTGAGGTAATTTGGATATATAATTCATCATCTGAATGTTGATGATGTTTACTTTGGTTAGCATTCGTGATGCATAATTCTCAAAAAACTATGTTATTGTTGCAGTTTCTTTCAATGAAGCTGGCCACCGTAAACTTTGATTCCAACATGGAAGCCTTCCTGTCAAAGGAAGTAAGCTGATTGATGAACAAATTGGAGGACCAGCTTTTCCATTTCATCTGTACACATCAGTAAAGATGAAATGTATCTACACACATCATCTAAAATTATGATCTTTTTTTCTTTAGGGTCTTCAGTCACATGTATCTTTGCCTCAAACTGCACATCCATTCGAATTATCGCAAGCAGCTTATCAGTTTGTAAATTTACAAAAGCTTGGATTCATTCAGAATGTTGTGGCAAATGGCACTGATGTTGGTTCCCAGGTAATTACAGTGTCTGGGTCCTTTATTTTCTGCACACGTGAAAATATGAGCTTAATGACGGCCTTTTGTTCACAGTTACGAGGTATCTGGGGTAATGATCTTCAAACTATTCTCCAGACGGGTTCGGACCCAAATCAAAATCCAATATTTGCATCTCAGAATTTCCAACGTGCATTAACCGGCATTTATCTTATTTATTTTTGTATCTTATAGACAATGATCATTTTAATCAATGCTAATACATGTACTGCAGGATAACTTATTACGTCCTACATGAAAATTGAGCTTCCAAGGTTCACATCCATGGCTTGCGGACTCGGCTGCTTCAGTAACTTGCATGGTAAAAAAGGAAAGGCCTTTAACTGTGCTGTACATACTGAGGGGTTACTTGGAACTGTGAAGAGAAAAATGTCAAGAGCAACACTTGATTGCATTTAATTGCCATATTGGTAAAAATGATTCTTTGAAGTTCCTCACACAATTGTAAGAAATCAGTGTTAAATCCTTTGGTGCAAGGATTACACAACACCACATGTAAAATGTAGATTTTTCCAATGTAAGATAGCCATGGTATGCTTGTTGTATTATTGATTCTTGTGAAATATATAAATTCAACTGTTATTCCAATAATCAAAGTAGAGCAGCAGCTATACTTGCCTGTCTCTTCAACTGGCATGGGTTGTGGAATATCCAGAGTCCAGAGTGTTATTGGTGAGATTAGCTGTGGTTGGTTCAAATCAGCATCTGATCTTCAGCATCCATGGCTCTTTCTCTACAGCTGTATCATTCATTGGCCAAATGTGATTTGCAATAGACCCTTCGTAGATAGTTAAAATGTCTCACCTAACTGATAATGTGTTTATAAAAATGGAGGCCTCCTCAAAATTGAGTACTTTGACTCATCTGTTTCAGTTTTTTTAAAAATAATTTTTAAAAATTCTTTAAAAAACTTTTTTCTTCCAAAAAAATGGAAAAAAGAAATTTTATTATTTACTTTCTCCTTAAATTAAAAGCTGCATGAAGCAATGAAAGGAACAGCATCAAATGCCCCATATGAGGTTGACTAGGATAAAATGGATAAATATTTATAAAAACTTGGTGCTCTTCCAGCTAACATTAACATTCCTTTCAAAAAGCTGGCAGCATAAATTAAGGTTCCTTGCAAGTGCCACAACTCTGTTTAGTTTTTTACTTGTGAGGCCAATGCTCTTTTTATTTCCTGCCACTTCTTTCCATTTTTTTTTTAAAAAGTAATTGACAAGAATGCAAATAAATCAACAAATGCTTCCGTTTCTGAAGAAATTTAACTCTGGAAAAAGTACTGACAACCAGTCAAATCCCATATTCTGTAACCTTAGCAACTTTTATTGTCAGTTCTTGTATTACTTACCTTTGAATTCATTGGAAAAAACCAGAGAGTAGTGCTTTTTCAGGTTCAATTAGTAGATGTGGACAAAAGCTAGCCCGTTGAACCTTTTGGGACCATGAGCCTTAGGCTTGCTGTTCCTTTTTGTTCATTGGTACCACCGCGATAACAATATCTAAGCTCCTCGCCAGTCCTACATATGAATTTTTTTTAAACAAATTTACATATATGAAATTCATTCTTCCCTACTGTTCCTTTGTCTCCAATACAACTCGATTGGAATAACTTTCATTCAGTTAAAATGCAGTTAAAATGGTTATCCGGCATCTTGGTCTTATCCAATCATTCTTCAGTGTGTTGACAAAATGTTTAACTTGTTCAAACGTTCCACTCATTCATGGCTCTTCGTCAACTTCTTCCCAGCAAGCAACTGCAGAGAACCAGTCGGATTAATTGTTTCGGTGCAGTCCAGCTACAGTTCAAGAATGACAGATGAGTTTTAAATACCAAATACATCAACTTCAACACTTGAAATAATTCGTCCATGCCCCATCTAAACAAAAATGAGGTTGAGCATCTTCCTTGTCTTGCTCGGCAGCCCCATCTCTGTCCCCTGTAAGGTCAATAACCTTTATCAGGGCCATACCTGCATTCAAGCCAGAGAAAGACAGGGTCACAAGTAGCTTGTTTTGTGGTCTCACCTGGGCAAGGCATAATGTGGAAACTCAAGTCTGCTACAATTTCACTCACGTTTATGGTCTACCTTTGTTTGCATTACAAAATCAACCTAAGGCCGTCAGACATGCTACCATGATCCAGTTGAAGATTGCTTCCCAACTTCTTGACATCTAACCCAGCAGTAGAAATAAACATTCAAAGCTATAACACATTAGATGGGTACCTCCATCACTGAAGGCCAACTGCATTTATAAGCTGGACCATTATCTGGATATATTCACTTCCAACTGAAAGAAACAAATCAAGCCACATTCAATTGAAGAAGTTTACCTGGTAAATGGGTTCATCTCCGTAATATGGGACTAAACGTAATTATCATCTACACCTTACCCCGGGCGGTTTTATGTCGCCAATAATATTCATTAACATTTCAACCGCAGCACATACACCATAACATCATAACCAATTTGCTCGCCAGGGCCCATTATTTTTCTTATGACTAATCAAAATATACAAGCTTTTACATAACAAACTGAGTTGAGCATTAAAACAAGTTACACTTAACAATATGCAGAGTACCATGAAAGGGGGGTGGAGGTTCATTGCAAAAAGCTTGAAATTCTTCTCTCCACAGCTGATCATAAATACTGCGCTTCCATCATTCGCAACTTTATCTTCTGTCTCATTGTACAACAAAGTGTTTACTGCTTCACTGCGAAGATGAGACTCTGTTAGAAATTGATTTAATGTAGCTATTTCTCTGTCGTGTTTTTTCTTCAGATCCTCAACTTCCTTCTTTGTTCGTTCGGCTTCTTTTTCAGCCTTGGAGGCTCGTCTCTGAAATATGCACAACGGAAATGTTAAGTCAGAAAAAAATTAATGCTTTAAGAAGTTGTATTGTGATAAATTTACCTCAAAACAAATTGTCTAAAAAGAGAAATTTTCCAGATATTTTATGCCCTTAAAAAAGAAAATACAGACGGTATTAGCATATTTAGAAAGCATCCAATCAGGATCATAAAAGGCTTGCACTTCCATTCAGTTATCATTTAGCTTAAGTTTGATGTTCATCAAAAGCATAGGAGTGTGCTGGATGTGTTTTTCTCCAACATATGAGCATGAAGAAAGCATAAATCCAAGTAAGCCGTAGATATTTTTCATATAAAATAAACAGTAATGCATTTCCCTTGAGCAAAAGTAAAGAATTTGCTAGCATGGGCAATCGGTTAACGTATTCGCTGATCAATAAAACAATAAACCCGCAATACTCCCTTCTACAACTAGCACGGCTTTTTCTGCGTCTTTTAGTCAATCAAGCAGCCAGCAGCTTGAACTGCTAGCCATATGCCTTAATTGCTGCTTAAGACCTTTGTTCTCATCCCTCCAGTACCTTCTTTCTTTTTTCTGTCTACTTTCAAAACCGAAATTTCAGAAGCAAGAAAATCAATAAAGTTAGACTCGGCTCCTTTACTCCAACTTTTGCTGCTGCCTTCTTGATATCTGCCACTACATCTTGCATCTTTCTATGAGTGTCAATAAGAGCTATATGTTTTTCATGAAGGTCAGCATACTATTCAAGTATGCGTGCATGACCTTGCATGGCAAACTGTAAAGCCTCTTTAAGCTCATCAGTATATTTTTTCCCTGCATCAAGCTCATATTATTGTTTCTCAGATAAGCATCGACTTGCTTCTAGCTCATCATTTAATTGTCCTATAAAAGAAATCCATTTCCTCTCTATCGTAGCCCATTTATGCCTTTCGTTTTCTAGTTGCTGTTTGGCACTTTCAGCCATATCCGTTTTGGTATCTGTAGGTGTCGAATCAGTATGACTGGGATATGTTAAGTGGAGCATTACACTTTTATGATCTGAAGCTTTCTTAGTTGAGGAATCAACATAGTACTCCAGTTGGCTTCTAAGATCC
This sequence comes from Piper longum, assembly GCA_032619315.1. Lineage (NCBI taxonomy): Eukaryota > Viridiplantae > Streptophyta > Magnoliopsida > Piperales > Piperaceae > Piper > Piper longum. Next base: position 11,338 of record JAVDBV010048359.1, on the reverse strand, counting down.
ATGATCTCTTCCAGTAGCACATCTTTCTCCCCGATATCGAAAAAATTTTCTATATTTATCTAGCTCATCTTGAACCCTTTTAAGTTCAATCTTCATTCTCAAAACCTCTGGATGATATTCATAATTCTTCTTCAGAAGCTGACCATCGGAAAAAGAGATGGACAACAACAAAAAATATAAACTAAAAAATGGAATTAATAACAAATTGCACTAAGCATGCAAGATGGCATTACACCGTCGATAAGGCTTTCAAGGCAACGGATTTTGTTTTCCCTGATCTGCTCATTTATGACATTGCATTAACGTTCATGCTCGTACTGTTGCACTCGAAAGCAAGTGCAGAAGATGGTTCCATAGTGACTATAAGGAGGAAATTAGAATAAAAAGTTGAGAGGGAAGAAACAACAGATTCATAAAAACATACCAAACGGTATAAGTGAGTAATCTCGGCTGCCTGATTTGCACAAATTTCTTCCAGTGCCATCTCTCTCCTAATGGCTCCTGCCAAAACCTTCTCCACTTCCTATTTAAAATAACATGAGAGATGTTGAGTTAGCGGCTGCATATCTGGAAAGCATGCATACTTCAGGCAATAGAAAAAGACAGCTTCAGTACAATTAAAATCATCACAAAAAGGAAACAAAAAGTATGCTTGCAAAAAAGAGGACAAAAAACATACCCATAATTTCATAAACAAGGTTATTGTAACAAAAAGAGAGATGCTTATATCTTACTTTAGGAATATTTTGTCTCAGTTTGAGACCCATCTGTAGGCACTAATGATGAAATAACCTGACTGTGATCAAGATCATGTCCTCTTTGAACTCTTGTGTCTCAATTTTATGTCGTTGGATATTCCAAGTTCAAGCACTTTTGACCCCGAAACATTATGCCGGCTGTGGCTCTCGAGAAGCTGCAGACCTCGGGTAAGACTTGCTTCCAAATAATTAGTTGGAGAGCAATCAGTATCCTTTCAACTGCAAGAATGAACCTCCAATTCACACACAGATTTACGTATCCCACATGCTGATAAAGCTTCTGAAGTCCTAGGAGTTTTTCCGCTATCATGGTCAACAGTTGGTGAAGCTGTCATTTTTGGAGAGTTCATTTCTGCAGATATATGACAGGGCCCCAGTGCTGAGATTAAAAATGCTTGTGGAGTTCTTCTGACCACTCAAATCTTGTGCAAAACCTTTGGCCTGCAACTCATTGGTCTTTGGGCTTCCAATCTTCTCATCATTAACATCTGCTTGCTTACAGAATTTAACATTGGGCCATCATCATTTAAACAAATTTTTGCAGCACAAACTCCTCATGACCAGAAGATACAGTTATCGGACTGTCAACTTTGTCAGATGAAGAAACTGCATCCTGACAGTCTTCCATAATGATATCAGTTTCTTCAGATTCTAAATTGTTAGCTCTGTTCTTTAACTTCGTACATGGAGTTTGTGCAATTTGTGGATATGCTGGTTCTGGACTGACCTGGACACATAACTTCTCAACAGTTTCCTCATCAATCTCCATCTCTTTGTCACCATCTTCATCCACCATTGCCATTGTCAAGGGATATCTCAAACTCTTTTTCAAAAGACTCAAGCTCTTTCTGACATTCCATCCTGTTGAGAACTTCCATTACAAGCTGGAAAATTTCCGTTGGACTTCAGCCACATAAGTTCATCCTAACAATCATAACGGAGAGGATCAATTTAAACGGGAATGAAATATGCTACAAAAACACATTGCAAAGTAGCCTAGACAAGAAAAAAATACCCTTAATTGACGGATAATTTCGCGCATAGAATTCACATCCTCTTGGCGTACTTCATTCACAGTTGCCTTAGTTTTAATTGCTTTTGCACGCTGAGCAAAACGAAGTGTACTAAATGTTTCACTTTAGCAACTTCAATTACAAGCCAATTTTATGTCAAAAAAAGGAGTACATATCACATATGTATGATTCGGATGAAATAAATTTGTACCTTTGTGCTGGAGATATGGTGCAAATCAAAGATAATTTTGCATTGCCACCAAGGGAATCCTGAAGCAAGAAAGTCAACTTGGAGTCCCTATATGAGATATGCCCGTGTTTTCCTGACTGAGAATCTTCAGCTAAAATATTAATCAAGTTCCTGATTCATGAATGAGAATCGTATTCAATGGAAACTATTAAAACTTCTTAAACATTATTAATGCTAGGTAAGCAAGTAGTGGCATCATACCCTAGCTGTGTAAGTGATCAGTTTATGCTCCCCGCCTCCTTTAAACATTCTCCTGCAGCCCTAGTATCACACGTTTAGTCCATGGAACGAGACGGGACTAGGATTTGAGTTCCTAGGGTTCCTGTGTCCAAGAGGGGTGGTTGGAGCCATCTCGGTGGTGAAAACAACTTACTACATTAATCCGTGTTGAGTTGTAGGTGTGGAACCTGGTGCACGAGACTATCGGGAGTAGCAGTCCATGCGGCCTATGCATTGGTGATGCTGTACTGAGCATGGGGCCGTGATAGGACCAAGAGACCTCATGACGGGTGTTGGTTCGTGATGCAGCAATAGCCAGTGATGGTGACTGAGCACCATCAGCTAGGCGTCACGAGCATGGGTCGTGCATGACCAATCATGTGTATCGAGCGAGGACCCGGCGTAATCGATCATCAGTGCCGAGCGCATGTCGAGTGGTACCAAGTCTCGGCGTGATCGGTACGTGTAGTGGCACTAGGTTGCGGCAAGTACGGGTAGCGCGTGCGATGATCGGTAGCGGTACCGAGAGCCAGCGCTAGCACGTACTGGTATTTGGAGCGGTCAGCATGTTCGAGCGAGCACGATCACTGTACATGGTGCGTGATGGGGCGTCTATCAGTAGCAAGTACCGGTACGCAAGAGCGGTGACCGGTACCCGATAGCGATATGTTGGAGGTGATCGGTAACTGGATACCGATATTTGGAGCGGTACCCAGTCCCATGCGGTGTCAAGTGCCGATGTGTAGCGGTACTCGAGTTCCGGCATTCTGGTCGGAAATTACCATAGCGCCGGGAGGGTGGAACTCTTGAGTTCGATTGCTGGAATTGGCCGAGCCACCGGTGGAGCTTGAGGCCAGCGGTGCAGCCGACTTGAAGATAACGATCATGGCAAGATTCGGGATCTTTTATCCAATGGCGAATTGGATTAGGCAACATCCTTAGAGATAAAAATGAACCAAATCTAAGGAGTATCTTGCGGATTTCAAGATAAACACGGGCAAATATGTACATATATCTGTTGGCGTCTTCAAGGAAAGGGGATGGCAATTGGTTTTCCTCACTTTGAGGAGAGAAACTCAAGTTGTGGAGAGAACGAGTGGGAGATTGTGTGGAAGTGCTGCGTGGAGAAGCACTTGCTGAGATCCAGTGCGGGTGGTGGAGTTGCTACAGCCAGACCTTCATGTCGAAGGGCTGGAACTTCACATATTGCTTGGAGTGGTCGTCATCCAAGGGACCGAGGTACACAATACTCGTTCGACAACCTTAGTGTTTTTCATATTTGAGTGAATTGCATGTGACAAGTCGATTCAAGAGGGGAGACTTGGGGTTGTGTTGTGAGGATTATATGTGAGAGGGGTTTCTCTTAATTCTCACGGTCTTCTTGTTGGATAGGAGACCAACGTTGTGGGGTTTGCATGTCCACAACGGGCAAGTAGTTAGGGGTGTGATTGCTTATGTATTCCTTTGTTCGTTATATTTGGAATAAAGGTTGAAATCGAGGTTCCGTAATAGGCCAGAGTCGACATCAGGTTTGGTTGCTTGGTCGAGTTCGGTGGGATTCCGAGAACTCGAGATACCGTGTGCCGGGTAGCTGTATCGGTGGTGTCGAGTGTACTGGGTATTAACTTGGTGTAGCAGTACTCGTGTTAGTGATTTATCGGTATCGCGTATGCATGTGCTAATTGAGTTGAATTGTTGTTTACCGATAGCCGATAGCCTGTTGGGCACACTAGGCAGTTCGGATGCGACCGGCAATTAGATGGTGATATATATTAGTGTTGCTATTTTCAGGATCGCAGTGACTAGTTTTTGTTGCGTACTTGAGGTTGGCTAATATTTTCATGAGGGGAATACGCCGCACGTGGTGTCTTTTAAGGCGAAAAATTCTACCCTAAGGGAAGCCCCGTGACACCTAGTCAGCTTTTGTCTCTCTGAACCAACAAGATCAACCAGGTTGATTCTATTAATTTTAAATCTGCGTGCATTATATACCATATTCTACAACAAACACATCCATGTAAAAATGAATACAAGTTAAAATCTGCAGACCTCAATAAGAAAGTTTCTATAAGCAGAATCGGATCAAATTTTGGTCCCTATATTTTTCTTCATATTTTATTAACAGAAAAGAGGAACATCAAAACTTTGTAGGATTGTGGTATTTTTAGAATTCCTAAAAACAAGAGAACATACTTGAAAAGTACAGGTATATTTTGAGTACACCATTCAGATAGAAACAATTGTACCGTAGATCGAATTCAACTACACAAGGAAAAACAGTGTGAGAGAGAGAACTGTCTGCATTTATACTTGTTGAACCAATCCTCGTATTTGTTAATCCCTGAATTATTGCAACAAATAAGTAAGCTAGTGTCATAAAATTAATGGAACCAAAGATCTAGTGTCATAAAATCGACACGGATTGGTACCTCTAAGAAAGAGCAACGGCAATGATATGTCAGCTCTATTTCAGCATGTTTTACCCGCTGAAGGAACATGTATCATGCCAGCAGGTCAAGCTTCCTAAGGAGTGGCTACATGAAAAAATTCACAAATCGCACACCCTCATTAATGCCAGAAAATAGCCTCTCAAAAACACGAGGTGCTCTACCTTTCTGATCGTTAGTTGAAAATTCTTCTTCAATTAACTCATTGGTAGGCCCCCACATGGTAAATGTCTTTCCGCTACTAGTCTTCGGTAAAGTAAAAAGACAGAACAAATTAAAAAGTCTAATCAAATGGGCAAAGAAATAAATAAATTGCAACGTCTTGGTTTCTCTTTTTTTCACTGTAGGAGAATGGTATACCTGGCCATATGCAAAAATTGAACTATTGAACCCAGCCAAACAGCTCTCAACCAGTGGCACTCCAACAATCTCAAAAACATCTTGCTGATATCAATATAAATGTAAACGTATTGTTAAGCTGTCCGCTCAAAACCAAATTATCTCCGGTGCTAAAGATAAAGTAGATAAACCAAATTTGGGCAGAATCGCAAAGCAAGCTAGTCAAGAACTATCGCCTGAGTGGAATACGTGCTTGCAACAGAATCAAAGCTAAACAAATTATCAAAAACGGAAACCGAATTAGGGGAAATCTTGTACATTATCTGCTCCCCCTCCCCGTCCTTGAGGGGACTCATTCCGACCACCACCTAAATCAATCAGACGAACAAATCAACAAAACAGAATCCAAAAAAGAAAACAAACCAAACATATCTCCACATGACTCAAAAAGCAACCATCTTTTTACAAGAAATACACCTCACGCCCGAATGCAAGCTCCCGGAGACCCAATTCTCGGGCACGCCCATCATGTCAAGCTTCCGCTTAAGAGGATTCGACCCCGAGTGCTGCTGCGGCCGCGGCGGGAGCGGGCTCCTCGCCTTGGGCACCGGCGGCTTGGGAGGCGGCGCGGCCTCCGCGAAGACATTGGGATCGACATTCTAGGATCCGAACTTCCGAACCGTTCCGTACTGCTTGCGGAGACGGGGAGGCATCCGCCGGCGAGACCCTCTTCAACAACCGACTTCTCGGCGAAGAACCTTTCATGGGCAGCCCCGATCTTCGAGAAATTTGTGGCGGAGAAACGCGAATTGGAGGCGGCGGAGCTCAAGGGGGAAGGGTTTGCCGGGAATCAGCGGCTGCGAGGGGAGAAATGGAGGCGGACATGAGAAAAACCTAGATTAGAATGGCGGCGAGTAGCCGTTGAGTTGGGGGGGAAGGCGGCGCGAGTTTAAAATATTTGAAAATAAACTTTTTGAAAGGCTTGCGTTCGTTGGAATTAAAAATATTTTAAAATAATTTGTATTTTACATTGATTTGATAATTAGTATAAAATGGTTATGAAGGTTAGATTCATGTAGAAATTTATAATTATCCTAATTCCTTTTTTTCTATTTATTTTTATATATTTTATATAGTATGACTCAGTTAAATTACTCTAAATAAAAATTATAGTTTATATAAGATATAGCCCGTGTCTATAATACTCTCCGTGTAATATTAGCACATTAATACTATGTAGTCAACTTTAATATAAGATTAATGATTCATTGTATTTTATTTTAAAATATAAAATATTTTTTATTTGATTTATTTTGCTCTAAACAATATTGATTAGCCAAAGACCCATATAGGGTATGAATAATATTTATTCTTTAACCTATATAATAACAAAAAAGTAGTAACTAATTATCATTTTTTGAAAAATATTTATTTAATTTTAATAAAAATATTTGATTTTTAGAGTACAATGATTATGTAAAATGATAGGAAAAAAATTAATTATATTCTAATAATTAAATGGATATTCTGCTGTTACTACTTACTAGAACAACTTTAAAGCATAATTTTATCCAAATTTAAAATCATAAAAAATTTGATAAACTGTATCTATTTATTTATAGTTATATTGCCTGAATTAGTGTTTGTTACTTAATAATACACATTTAATTTAGGATAGGATTTAATTTATTTAATTATTTTTATTTATTTTTAGAAAAATAACTTTGAAGATTAATTATTTCTGAAATTATAATTCTTTAAAAATGATAAATTCATTAAATATTAATATTAAATTTATTCAAATTTATTTTTTCTTATTAATGCATGATTGATTAATTTTTATTTAATTAATTATGTACTCTAAAAATTTATTTAATTATATAGATTATTATGTAATTAAAGTTTATACAACCATTGAATTCTAAAACTGGTTATATAAAATTTTAATATTTAGTGGAATTTATCATTTTTAAAGGATTTTAATTCAGGCATTTTTAATCTTCAAGGTTTTTCTAAAAATGAATGATGGTAATTAAGTAAATTAAAATCTTGGGTTATATAGAATTCACAAATTAGGAATATACAGAAATCCTAGTTAACCATATATTATTAAGTAACAACTTTAATTCAAATAATAAACTATATATATATATAAATATAATTTATCAATTTTAGAATTTTTTATTTAGATAAAATTAAACTTGAAAGTTTTCTAGTAACGAATAATAATAATAATACTATTCAATAAATTAGTATATGGATTATTGTAAAATTAAAATCAATTGTCACGCAAGAAAGACTAAATACGATGAAAACAAAAAAAAACTCATCTATTTAATTTATGGTTTAGAATCTATTTATAACATAAAATATATTATTTAATCATGCTAGCTACTTAGGAAGTAGTATGTGTGGGCCTCAGAGGTTATTTTATAGTTTTTATTTTATTAGTACACAAACATATGTATAATATAAAATTTCAAAATTTTATTCAAACAATGAGATTTAGAGGGAAATTTGTTTGTGAATTATAACTAAATTCCAATTTAGCATCAAATAGATAAATTATTCAAATTATTAATTATTCATTAATACCATTTTTTATAGTAATTTGTTTCATCCAATAATAAAAAACCCCGTATTTTGGAATATAAAAGAGGTATGGTGGCTATTAATTATTAAGAGTACTTGCTGCTAAGGTGGGCATAAGTCGAACGGTGGGCATAAGTCGAACGGACATCATATAAACTTTTATTCATGTCTATCCAAATTTTAGTCGAACAAAGTTTGTTTGACCAAATTGCTCTCCAGCCTGTTCGTCGGGCATGTTATTTTTTAAACAAAAATATTTAAGCATTTGTACATGTCCGTTGAAATTTTAATCAAACAAATAAGACCAACTACTTAAGTATTTAATACCAAACCAATGGACTACCCAATCTTATTTCATAACATGAATTATTTTAATCTTTATGAGTGTAATTACAAGAGATTTGATCTGATATAATATATTGAATCCTAATTTTATTCAATTAAACTAATTATTTCATATTGGTCACAACTTTAGCATTGCCACTAGTAGAATTTAAAAACAATTATAATGCAATAGTTTAAAATTAACTTGAATGCAAATAAACATAAGGACATACACTTAAAATCACCTCAAGTAATTTTGTAAACAAAATATTATTTTAGTTATATCAATTGTATAAAATGACACAAGGGGTACTAAAACCTAAATAATACTAATATTTTCATTTTACTTAGTCATGATATGTTGATTCTTTAATGATTTGGTAATAACTCGATTTGCTAATTTAATTTTGTTATTAATCACAGTAGTATTAATATTTGTTGTCTTGCCTTAGTAAATTAAATAAGTCATAATATCTCGTTTATTTAATGAGTTGTTTAATGATTTGCATATACTTGATTTGCCAAATTATTATGTTTTAATCATATTAGTTTTAAAACTTATTATCTCACTTTAATTAACTAGTCATGATATTTTGTTTATGTTAATTACTTGTTTATTTTAGGAGATTTTGCTTCATAAATATGTAATTTTGTCTTACTAGCTATTTTGAGAATTTTTATTTGATAAATATTTTTGTATGGATGTGAATGTAGTAGGCTAATAACATTGATTTATATTTTTTTGTAAAATGTTTTATGTTTTGACACTTCTAAATCTATATTGAGTATGTATATTAAATAATTATCAATTGTTACAAATAAAATTTCAGACATATGGTCAGTTATTAAGTAAGTCAGACAAAGTAATATCTGTGTTTGAGTTATTTTTTATTCGGTTAAATTTGGTTGGGCACACCTTGAATACGGTCAAATATGGTAATTGCATGTCTGTGCCCGCCCCCTACTTGTTGCAGCTCGTGATTAGTTAAGACAATTTAATATCTACGTTGAATGAAGAGTGTTTGAGCCTCTAAACACGTTTTATGCCTTATACACAAATAATAGGTTAATATGGTCAACTTTGTTAGGTTGTGTGTTGATCATGTGAATAAAAATTAGAGTAATAATTTACTATAAAACCTTGCAGCTAATATGATTGTCAGGCCCAATCAGATTTAATTAAATTACTAACCCATTAAATGTCTTTGTGATAATTTAATTATTTTAAGAATAAATAGGTATTTTTATATGTACTTCTCTGGTTTTCTATAGGGTCTTAAAGCGAACCTTTCAGCAAATTATTTTTCTAAAAATTAATGATCTTTCTAGTGGGAGCTGGGTGCGCACAGCCGTATTATTCATGGCCCATCATGGATCTTTGGACTACTCCCAAGTTAAAAAGAAAATGATGACAAAGGACAACAAATTTCTATCCACAATGGTTGGTGCTTGTTAGGGCCTTGGGGCATGGGCAACACACTCCTTCGTTGTCAGCCGTGACTTTTTTCAATATGACTTCGAAGGGCTCCAAATTATTTTTTTCCAAAATACGGGCCCTGAAACCATGCATACAATATATTAAACAAAGACTAATATAAATAAGGTATTGACAGATGTCCTTTAATAATTTTACAATATTACTGTTGATTCCTTATTATTAAAAAATATTACTTTTTTATTGTAAATAGAATTTGTTTCGAATCCTTTAATACTTTTATATTTTAATTAAGATTTTTTAGATATATATTGTTGTTCATCTAAACCATGCATCGCACCCTTGACATGTGTCCAAACCCATCTAAGTCATTATTTCCCAAAATATATCGTCAACAACATTCTTATTTTATGGGAAGAAAAATTAAGGACAATAAGGGTTGGTGAGGATTTTGGGAATAAAAAATGGACGAAGGTTTTATAAATGATAAAGAAAAGAGAAGTAAATAGGGGCTTGTTGAATTGAACCAAAAAAAAAGAAAGAAGCAACTAAGGAGAGAGGGGAAGGGGAAGAGTCCCTCACTAGAAAATCTTTTTGGCGACCCCTCAACTCATTGTTGTCGACCTTTGAGTGCTCATTTGAGAGCTTTGTCGGAATCTAAAGTGAGAGGCTTGTATGTTGAAAGAAAAAAAAAACGTAGGGAAAAAGAAGTATAGGAAGAATGAAGGGGAGGAGCCCCTTGCCGTAGATTTATTTTCGGCGACCCCCGAGCCTACCAAATCAGAGTTTAGAATGCCCTCGACACAACCTAACTAAGAACCATTGCCGTCGACAACCACCCTCACTGAAAAAAGCCAAGAAGAGTCCCTTGTCAAATTGAGAAATAACATCAAACAGCCACCTTATAGGCGTATGTCCAACCAGCTTAGACAACCTCTGCCCACACTACATGCCCACACTACAGCATCCACTAAGTTCCCCTTCATAGTCAAGAACAAAACTTATTCAAGATCCACTGCTAAAAAAGACCTCCATTGCCGAAATAGCTTTGAGAAACAGCTTGTCAAAGTAACATGGCAATAGAAAACAACATCAAGCAGCCACGTTATCAGCGTATGTACGGCTAGCTCATGCAGCCTCTTGCTAGACCGACACTTCCACTAGACTCCCCTCAACACTGATAACAAATACAGATCGAAATTTGCCAATGGAAGAGCAATCAGTCGCTAGAAAATTACCCCAAAAAAACCCACCGAAAAAGTGGAACAATGGCAAGCTGCCGACTTTTTGACCTTCGTCCAGTAGACTCAAATCACCGCTGACCACGAAACAGCTACTAATCAGTCATACTTACTACTGGCTACAAAACCAAGTCCAGTCCCGCATGAGAAGTCTGCCTTATTTGCCGGGAAACAGCAATAGATCTCGTTCAACTCATTGCCATTGAAACTTTCCACCGCTACTGCCACAGACCATCAGACCACCACAAACCATTCACTAGTTGGAGATCTATCGATCTGGGGCGATCTCATCTAGCCTCAGCCGCATGAAAAAGCTATCGTCGGAACCTTGAAGTCGATGTTGCACCACCCGCCTAAGCGGGTATGTTGGGCTTGTTTATGTTTTTCGTGCCTACGACCACATCCTATTGCATGTTGATTTGATCGTATTCGATTGACCCAGACCTGTGACCGCACCCACGACCCGTATTTAAACTGGCACAACGTCCTTCACCTGCAGTTAGGGGCACCCAAAAATCTCCAAAAGCATGCACATGCCACCTGATCTTGTGTGAGATCCCTCAATTTAGTCCCACATCTAATACCTACCGGGCTAAGATCCTGTTTATAAGTGGGAATGGACTATAGATCTTTAACTTTGGTTAACCATTTTAAAGAAATGACTTAGGCCCGTTACGTTGCACTTTGGGCCGGGTCGTTACAAATGGTATCAGAGCCAAC
>JAVDBV010048358.1:0-11968 GCA_032619315.1 Piper longum | reverse complement strand
ATATATATATATATATATTCTTTGGATTTCTCATTTGTTGTTTTTGTTTTGTACTTGTTTGCATATTATGGCATACATGTAGGACAATATTAGAACCCAAACATCTCATCTATCTTTTACATGTTGCATCGCCGTCTTAAGACGCCGAGGGGAGATCCGGGTCGGCTTAACCGAATGAAATAGATTAGCGAATGGTTCGGTCACCGGTGACATTTCCGTGTTGGTTCACGGGTGAACCGGAATGGGGTGTTACGCCATACATACAGACACACCAGGATGCATCGGGCAAGCAACTCGAACCAGATCATGACCGAACCAAAACCGTACTAGTGGACGAAAAGCCCATGATCTACAACCTCCCCCATCTTAAGACGCCGAAGGGAGATCCGGGTCGGCTTAACCGAATCAAATAGATTAGCGAATGGTTTGGTCGCCGGTGACATTTCCGCATTGGTTCACGGGTGAACCGGAATGGGGTGTTACGCCATACATACAGACACACCAGGATGCATCAGGTAAGCAACTCGAACCAGATCATGACCGAACCAAAACCGTACAAGTGGACGAAAAGCCCATGATCTACAACCTCCCCCTAGTTAAGATAATTTTTCCCCCATAATTCGCCTATGGGGATAAACAACATAGGCTACATGCCGCAATCATACATACAAACGTCTACACACCTACGATGCAAATATTTGTCGCATCATCTACCTACGAGACGCATAGTCAAAGAAGCATACAATTGTAATGATATTCAACTATCGGTTCTTACAAACACCAATCACACTGGTAAAGGTAGCACACTACTAGCAAGGCATACCCCCCTCAAAGCACATACTACCAAAGCATACTTTTACTGGAACATACCTACCGAAGGAGAGTCTGACCTTTTGAAGTTATATATCATGTGTGCATTTGCACACATAACTAGAGTATGTAATCATTTTTGCCTTCTCCACATAAGGTGGATGCAGTCCACGGTGTGCTCATAGGAAAGGTAATTTAAAATGATCCATTGCAAATACCTCAGACTATGAGGTGGTTAAGAGGTTCAGCTGGCCTCATGCCATATGTGATCATGCAAAGGGATACCCTACAATAAGGGTATCATGAGTACCCTCGAAAACTGGATTATAGTAAATGTGTAATACATGAGATGTGCTAAGGGATCCTAATATGTGCCCACCCAAGGAATCTGTCTACAAGGCATGATCACTAAGTCCCTACTCAGAGCTGCGCAATGAGAAAAGTGTATATGGGGATAAGGTGGCATATACAAGAATATGGGTAGTGAAGGTAGTGTCTATTCTGAAGTACCATTGTTTTCACTCACTGTGGATACGGCCATCATCCTCAAAAACAACAACGCATGCATTCTGAAGGATGTCTCCTATAGCTCATGCTAATCAGTCAACAGTAGAGAAGTATTTCTTGATTAAGTATCAGTTACATACATTCTAGTGAATGAGAAGCAATCATCACAAAGGACCACTATCATACCTCGAGTCAATGGGAACCCATAGGGAGGTTGGATAAGTTTCTCATCCCTTCGTCTATGTTTGTAACTGATCGTCCTGTATCGATTTATGGTACACTATCTTGACTCATTTAGCTTCGATCAATGTTGTAGACTCACAAGCATGGCTATAAAATGGTCATAGGAGGCCTACTTTAAAGCAATGGTACACACCATGGAACAACATAATACCACACACCTGTATCTTTAATGTCGGGTGCCCACTTGGATGTCAGGTAGGCGATCTGGATCTCTATCCTCGGTCCAACAGCCCTGGTTGCCATCCACAAGTCTACCGAGATGCTAAACTCCGTACTACCTTTCTATCGTATTATGAAGCTGCCAGTCTTGCTTGTCTTATTTCCATGTACCGCATAATCAATGCCATACAATATAAATAAATAAATAAATAAATATATATATATATATATATATATATTAATTCAATAAATAAATAAATACACACAGTTAATACTCATTAATCATGAATATTAATAATATCATAGTTATACAATACAAGAATACATAATTAAATATAAATAAATAATAACATACAAGTAATGAATAAATATATAAATAAATACAAGTAAACATAATAAGACTAATGTTCATTAGTAAATATAATATTAAAAATATCAAATAATCATCTACACATTCATCATATATGATAAACATATAAATAAAAATAAAAAAACAATAATGAATAAACTACCAAGCGGTCATGCAGACACGAACACGGGCAAACGGATTCGAACACGAGCAAATGGGGCGGTCTTCGAACACGAGCAAATGGGGTGGTCGGTGCCCGTCACCAGAAAACGTTGACAACGGCGTAGCTTGGGTCACCACCGGTCAGGTTCGATGGCCCATTCAATGAGGAGCAACGTCGGCAGCGGCGTAGCTGGGGTCGCCACCGATCAGGTTCGACAACCCATGCAACAGGGAGCATGATGGTGGCGGCGAACGTTAGAGTCCGGCGGGTGGCTAGCTGAAAAACTGCCGGAAATGGGAGGTATCGCAACCAGGTGCGGCGATGTCGCTGACTGCGATCACGGCTGCGACAGTGGTTGTGGGTGGTCTCAAAATGGAGGTCTCAACAAGATGAAGATGTGTGGGTGGTTGGATCGGCCGAAGGTGGCTCACCGTCCCCAGAAAATGACTCAAACGGTGGCGGAGGCCAAGGAAACTGGCTTCAAGAACACTATCGCTTGCATTGGCTGTGGCGGGTCAGGTGATCGTGAGAGGTACGAATAGAAAGCCAGCCATATGGTCATATGGGGGTGCTGGTTCAATGGCCGGGGGCAAGCCGGTGACTCACTGGTGGCGAGACGAAATGGCGGCGGCACTAAGGGAGTAAACTCTGAAATCATGGAAAATCCATGGCTGACATGGACGGCTCAGATCTTGTCACGTGGCACTCTTTGAATGTCGGACAACTTGTGGCTTAGTAGGGCCCAATTATGGGTATATGCAATATATGTATGGACAGAAAGCTTGGATCGAGACCGTCAGAGGTCAAAACTGACTCGAGTCCTAAAAGTGAGTCTATAGGCGGGAATCAAGGCAAGAAAGATAAATTGGCCTCGAACCCTCAATTTAATCTGTTAAAAATCTGCGACTCAATCAAGCTGGGGCCATAGGGGCACAATCCGGTGATCCGAAATCCCTATGATGCATGTAAATGAGATACCCTAAAAAACCCAAACAACTACTAAACACTGCAATAGCTTAGATCTAAGCCTAAAATCCTGGCTAGCTCATAAAAATCATATGTTTACCATGAGTATATACTGATAACTCACGTTCTGATGTAGCCAAACTCAAGCAATTATCTGCATGCCGGGCATACTCGACCACTATAACATGCTCATAGGGCAATCTAGGCCCCATACTCATGGTCTGCAAATTGGTCTCGCTCGAGCTTGCTTGAACCGATTCGAGACTGACCCACATTGGGAACACTAAAATTGAGTAAAACCCTAACCTGAAGCTGGGGTTTTACATATATCATAAGTTTGCTGGATCTTCTAGTTTGAAAACGATTTATCGGATCTCATCTTCCAAGTTTTACCTTAGTTATGGTTTAGTGTTGTTGCAAGTACTCTTAATGAAAAGTCTCATACCTAGGGTTTTCCTCATACAGACTTATCTGGACGATTTTTTGGACGGGACAAATGGTGTTTAGACGGGCTCAAATTTAGATCACTGGGCTCTAAAACTCTAAGGGGCTGGTGTAGAAATTATCAAGTGTTGACTCATGGGCCAACATGATAAACATGGCCCACTAAAGTCAACCTAAGGTGATAGGAATAGTGATCGTTCATGGGCTTGGAGAGTTCAAATAGGCTTGGTTTTAATGGGTAGAACTAGCCAACAATGTTGGCTTAAATTCAATAAGATTTGAGATCCAAACTCCAAGATTTGAACCTAACTGGACTCGGAAATGAAAGGTATTGGCTAGGACATTTCTAGAGTTGGGTAGACCTATTGGGATTGGGAAAATTCTAATGCAAGATCTTCTAAGCCAAATTCTCCAAAATTATAACATGGTTTTATTTTGACACAACTAAATTTTGAGATAAATTTCGTGGAATATTAGCACCATTTTCCTAGGATTTTAGATTTTAAATTAGGAGTTAGAGAACTAGGGTTTCACCCTGTATTCCTGCATACTCCGGAAAACTGATCAAACTAACCTGAATGATTTTTAAATAAATCCAAAACTTACAAATTTCTAGTATAAAATTAGTGAGGCCAACGATAAATTTTATTGATTTTATTAGCCTCTTTTAATTAGTTCACAATGGAGCTCAATCTAATAGCATGGCAAGGCATATAGACATCAGTATACACAACAAAAAATAAGGGATTTTGTTCATACCCTTTAAGTGGTTATCTTTGTGTAAAAAATTTACATGAACAAGGCCACACACAGATCAACAAGCACACATAAAATTTACATCATAAGAAACCCGAATCAAGGTGTAAAAAGTGGGTAAATGTATGGCCAAGTCATAGGGACCTTGAAAGCTACCACATTTTGCCAAGTTTGGCGTCTCTACTGCATCATGCAAAACATATTACACGAAGAGATGAACTTAAAAGTTGTGGATCTTGATGTCATTAACACAAAACGGTAAACATCAAGCAAAAAAGTCTTATAAAACATGACTTATGAATTTTCTACTCGATCTGTGCAAAACAATGACCACCGAGAATTCAAAATATTTAAAAATTAATTTACACATGTAACAATGATAAAATTACTTCCAATTTACTCCTAACGCAACCCACTATAAGGGAAAAACCATACAAAATGCAAAACATGCAGCACCATTGGTCGATCTACCACCAAACACACATAGCAATCAACGAGGGGAGGAGGGCTTACTTCCAATGCACCAAGGGGAGGTCTCTTGGGGCTTCCTACCCCAAGACCTACAAACCTTGGCCTTGGCTAGGTTTGGAGAGCTTGAAGGGAGCTGGAAGAGGCTAAGGAAGGAATAGGAATGACCAAGGAGAAGGAGGAGGGTTGGAGGAGATGAGCAAAGAAGGAAAGGAATGAAAAAGGGGAAGGAGAAGGGGGTTTTAAAGAAAAAAGGAAAGTTCCCAACTACCAAGGCATAATGTTGTGATATCATAGGTAAGGTACCACACCTAAAGAGGTATGGATGCCATACCTGAGGTAGTCAAAACCCTAAAATTTAGGGTTTACGGGTCCCACAGAGGCTAGGATGGTCCAAAAGAGGAACACATCGCAAGTAATCTTAACTATCGAGAAACATGTTCCTAAACCTATATAGACTCAACTCGAGAAAATAAAAAGTAAGAGCAGAGTGTAGTGTCCGACCGGGTGGTGCTGAGCACTGGGGGAGACTAAGGTCGTGGCTCGCGCATACCACACCATACATTCACATACACAAAAAAAAGGCAGGCAAGCAACTCAATGTGGGTCAAGACCGAATTGAAACTAAAACCATTGGCCAAAAAGCCTAGGTTTTACACTGACCAAGAACAATATGACCTTCTCATGTTTATATGAAATATTAAATATTACAATTAGGCTTGCTTTTCAACATATTTTCACCTTAGGTCAGGTATCTACAACAACAACCAACTAAAATATTACCACAATATCAAGGATAGAAAGATAAAAAAAATCTATAAAATATACAAATATCTTTAGCATCAATTAAACTACTAGATCTGTAACAAGTATGTATACATTTAGTTGCAACAAAAAAATTAGGTGCATATTGTGGTTTAATTCAAATTGACCATTGTAATAAATAGAATCGGTTTAAACAAATCTTCATAATGACGACTTCTCATCGCCATATGAGCATAGTTTTAGAACTTCTTTTTATTCCAAAAACTCACTTTATTCAATGGAGAATTTTCCAAGTTCAAAGCATTAAATGACTCACTATTAACAAATTTTGTAATTAACTCTATAAGTCAAGCAAAAAGGTTATTATCATATATTATTTTTCTTTAAATTTAATTAAATCAATACTTTAAGTGTAATGTAAATAATATATTCATCACTTCAACTGTCAAAGAGAGCAAGATATATTAATTTTATATATGCTTTTGTTTGTTACAATGAAAAATAATATAAATAACTTTGAGCCAATATAGAATCAACTTTAAATTGACTCCAATCTATAACCTAGGGAGGGGTAGTCCATATCGATAACCTTCCCAGCAAAAGCTCTTTTGTCATAGAAGGCTGTGACAAAATATTTGTGGCAGCTGCTACATGTCATTGACTTATATAATAAAATATTGACACCGCTAATCTTTGAAAAATGTGGTGTCAAATTTGTATCGATTATATGATAACAAAATTTATTGAAACAGGAAATCCAAGTCAATCCCTACATCATATGTAAAAATAATTAAAATATATAAATGTAATTTGTTTATTTTTTTTCTTATTTTTTGTCATTTTCTTTTACTCAGATCTATGGCGGCGGCAAGGTGGCCGTGTGGAGTGCTACCTAATGACAGTGGTGGGTTTTTCCTCACCCAATTCGATGACGAGCTCCTTCCCTTTCCCTTCGGTGGAGCCATGGATATGATGACCAGCCTGCAAAACAAAGAAGGTTGAGAGGATTTGACTGAAATGGTAGAGAACGGGGCAAGGAAGATACCCTTGCTCCCCTATTGATTACCCTCGAAAGTAGTAAGAAGATCAAAGAAAAAACAAAATCAAAAGTTCAATTTCTCAAGTCATCTCCAATTACAGTTTGTCTCTCCCCTTTTATTCTGTTTTTAGCCCAACTCCTAGTTTTCCGCCAGTTCATTTTATTAAAAATTGACGGTTACAATTCCAATGTTGACAGTTCGAAACCCACAATGCCCTTTCGTACTCCTCTACTCACTATATTCATACCAGACGGTGGGGTGGTTGTGCATTGTGTGGCCAGACAATGGGAGGGTAGGGGCCTAAGGCGATTGTGCCAAGGTGGGGGAAGGCCGGTAGGATGAGCCAAGATATTTTGTTACATTGAATCTAAAATGTTTTGTAATAAGGTAAAACTTAAATTTTAAATAATAAATATTGATATTAAGTTTTAGTTGCATCCGCTAAATAACGTTCCATCTAGGTTATGAAATAACAGGTCGTTACACTTTCTAATGGGTGTTTTGCATGTAATGCAATCTTCATAGGCATGGTTTTGTGTTCTGCCAAAGCCTCTTCTGCTCGTCTTACATTGAAAGCTTTATCATATTGTTGAACAAAGTCACTAAATGGAGTTTGTGCATGGAGAAAACCATCAAAGAAAAAATTTATGCTCTCCCTTCTTTGACTTGAAATCATGCCAGCAAAAAAATGATCTTGCAAATAATCTTGGACCCAATGTTGGCGATCGATGTACATACTTTCTGGTATGAATATAGTGAGTAAGGAGTACGAAGGGGCATTGCGGGCTTCGAACTGTCAACATTTATTTGTAATCGTCAATTAATGTACTCGCAAAAAACTAGGAGTTGGGCTGAAAACAGAATAAAAGGGGAGAGACAAACTGTAATTGGCATGACTTGTGATGAATTGAATCCTTGTCTTTCTTATTTTTGTTCTTCTTCCTATTTTTGTTCTTCACCGCTGCCCCGTCCTCCACTTTTTTTTAGTTGAATCCTACCAACCTCCTTTGTTTTGCTGGGTGGTCGTCATCTCCATGGCTCCACCAAAGCAAGGAAACAAGCAAGGGAAAGGGAAGGAGCTCGTCATCGAATCAGGAGAGGAAAAACCCACCAATTTGGTATCAGAGCGGGTCGAGGGAGGTACGTCTTCTTCACCCCGTCTTGATCTTTCATCCCAGCTTGATCAAATGCTTGCTGTTGTTTCCAAAATGTCTGTAAAGTTGTATTTATTGCTGCAATCAAGAGGAGACGGTTTGGGAGATCGGGAAGGTATTGGGACAATTCATGGAAGGAATGCTGCAATGGGGATGGGGATGGATGATTCATTGCAAGAAACCCATCCCAGATTGCAGGGAATCCGTGTTGGACGTCCCCAAGATGAGGTGTTGTCGTCGGCAATGATGGGGCGACACCATGATGGGTTGTTGCAGGGCATCCACGATTGTCAACAAGGAGTGCATCCGATTTCAGCAGGGACGGGGCAACCTTGTGATGATGTGTTGCAAGGTAGACATCCTCAAGCACAGCAAGAAGAACCGTTGCTGCAAAGGGAAAGTAGGCAATTCGGTATGGGCAGAAGGGCAATTGGTGTGGATGGCCACGTTCGTGTGCAGGGCATCAACTCCAATCGTCAACACCAAGGTTCTTTTGGTAGACATCAGCAATTTGGAGGACTAGTCACGACGCCCAAATTTGGCATGGAACCTGTTCGATAGAATATCCAGGAGGGCTTCCTGCATAACATTCCAAGTGAGGCTTGCGTGAGGGGATCCAAGATCAGTTTGCCATAATTTGATGGTTCAAAGGATCCTAATTATTGGTTCAGGCGAGCAGAGAAATTTGATGTGCTGCAACAACATTAAGAAATATCTTCTTGGGCACAATTGGAAGATACCATGAACCTGCAATTAGGACAATCAGACTATCAAGAATATACAACTCGATTTAGTAGGTTGACAACAAGGGTTTCCCACGATCGAACAAGATCTCCAGCTTTAGTTCCACAAATGTCACAAGCGATGGTAGAAAATGAGGCACATGTTTCTGCTGACACAAAAAAGAGAATCACACTTCTTGAAGGAGAGGAGGATTTTCTCACTTCCTGGAAATCAATCCTAGTGGCTGATGGTGGTGATTTTGACTATGGCACACTTCCAAACAAGAAAAAGGGTTTCAAACTAGACAAATTAGATTTCAATTTTAATGGACCTAGTGGTTTTGATCTAGATAGGGGTACTTGTGGCATTCAACAGATTGGGGGCCACTTGGGGTCGAGCGGGTGCATGACTATTCTTGCTGGGATTAAAGCATTGGCTTTGAGGCATGGCATTTCATCGCGCATTGGCCAACTGATATTACTGTACACCTTTCTTACCTTCAACTCCTCCAATGGCGGCTACTTCCTTGTAATTTGTAATCTGTACAGCCTTGGGGACAAGGTTCCTGTAAAGGGGAGGGCAATTGGTATGAATATAGTGAGTAAGGAGTACGAAGGGGCATTGCGGGCTTCGAACTGTCAACATTTAGCTGTAATCGTTAGTTAATGTACTGGTGGAAAACTAAGAGTTGGGTTGAAAATAGAATAAAAGGGGAGAGATAAACTATAATTGGCATGACTTTTGATGAATTGAATCCTGTCTTTCTTATTTTTGTTCTTCTTCCTATTTTTGTTCTTCACCGCTGCCCCGTCCTCCATCTTTTTTTAGTCGAATCCTACCAACCTCCTTTGTTTTACTGGCTAGTCATCATCTCTATAGCTCCACCAAAGTAAGGAAACAAGCAAGGGAAAGGGAAGGAGCTCGTCATCGAATCAGGAGAGGAAAAACACACCACTTTCCAACCAACAGTTAGTAGGAATCTCTTACTTCACTTTCATTTCTTTCCAAGTTACTTCAAATTTATCATTCGTATCACTATATATGAACTTCTCATAGTCATCAATGAACTCTATATGGATAGATTTCTGTTGTTTTTAAATGCACTTTTGCATTTTTTCCAATGTGCGATGCACCAAACCGGTTGCAAGTTTAGGGGAAGACATTCTCAATAGCACTTCGCATAGCTTTATCTTGGTCGGTGATGATAGATTTTGGCTTCATTCCCCGCATGCACTCCAATAAAGCATCAAACAACCATGTAAATGCTTCTTCAGCCTCATCTATAAGCAATGCATACCCGAAAAGAATAGATGTGTCTATGGTGATCTACCCCAATAAATGGGGCAAATGGCATGTTGAATCTATTAGTTTTATATGTCACATCAAAAACTACTACAACCCCAAATATCATGTAGGCTAATATAGACAGACTATCTGCCCAAAAAATATTTCTCACTTGACCATTAGTATCAACCTCTACCTTGAATAAAAAATCATCTTCATGACATGAATTGTTCTGAAAATATGATACACTCACGACCAATGTTGTTCTAGCGTCCTTGTGCTATGTGGTTTATACAATATTGAGGAGAAACTATGATGTTCCCAATACTACCACTTGTTGTATTCAATAACCTTGCAATTTTTGAAGGTCCAATTCCACACTCAGCAAATTTTCCTATCAAGGCTTTTGAGGCTGTTGATAATCTTTTGTGAGAACCAATTTTCTCAACCCTAGAAGGAGAAGATAGTGGATGAGAATGTTCATCATCAAATTGTTTGACTATCCATTTGTTGATGACCATTAGAGAATGACCATTCGAGCTCTACAATTTTCTCTGATTTCGAAACGGCAGGTAACCTCCATAAGTATTTCAGTCAGATCACCTTCCTTCTTACTACCTTCTTTGTCACAAACAAAGACCTTTCTAAACTGCCTTTCATTCTTGAATATGCCAAATAAAAATCATAATCATCGTCCATAGTATCAAATTCCATACCCACACTTGGAACAAAATTCATAGTGACTAACAGATTTTCATCACAATTGGTAGCCATGGTCTCAATAAATTCTTCTTCGGTATTATTTTCTTGTTGATTAGATCCCTCATTTCTTGTTCTATATTTTCCATCCTATAAGGCAACAACTACATCATCAGTTACCTCATACATCAACCAAATTATGATATTCTTAACAATAGAAGGGAACATGTCTAAATATATATAATTTGAAAATAAATTTGGACAATGTCCTGAAAGAGATGATATTAAATCTATAGAAATATATATGCTTCGATCATTACATGATCTTTATAAGCTAGAGCAAAATAAGCCAATTTTTTAAAAAAAACTATATGAAATTAGAAAAAATGGGTTTTCTTTGCACTAGTAGTCATCTATGCCTTCTCATCAAACAATATTGATTGCAATTTTCCATACTTCTATATATAGAAGGTCAAATTGGGCATCATATATGGGCTGAATAAGATATGTTCAAAAAGACAACCTACATCACTCTTGTATCATTTTTTTCATTTTAGTTCCTTTAGTATTAGTAATTTTATGCATCTCTTTTCTTATAGAATTTATGTATTCTAGTCTCAATACAAGTTGTTCTATTAATTAGTTGACTTCGGTTAAATTAAGGGAAAGGCACCCCGCTACAAAGAAGATGAGAAGGGAAGGGTTGCAACTCACATGTCGAGGCTGAGTTCGAACACATGCTAAACACAGTTCGCTCGCTCATTTAGCAGCCCTAAATTAGTAAGTAGAAAAAGCCGTTTGATTTGATCTCACCGATATAGAAATAAAAGTAGCCCACACAAAGATGAATTTGCTTTGATTAGCCTTCCTTCCTATTATATTATGTTTGATTAGTCTCCTTTACTCGCAATATATTTTTTTTCCCCTGCCCAAGCTTTTAAGATTTAGCTTCCCTTCTATGATCATTGAGTGGATTCGCTTTGATTAGTCGAGGATAGTTCCCTTGGGTGAGAAGATGGGAGTGTTAACACTGATGAAAGACGTGAAGTTGCTGAAATGGGCTGAGGACGAAGAAGCATACACATAATAAAATCCAAACTTTCGTTGTTTTCTTGTTCTCATAATAAAATGAAGAAGCATTATTGTGGTCGGAGGACGATTGCAGTGATTAAACATCTAAGATCATTGATAACACCCTTGTTGAGAAGAGACTATTGACTCCAAGGCATTCCTTTAAGCCTTCTCAAACACGGGATCTTTAGGAACGAGTATCACGTCATGTGGCATACACATCAAATCATCCCGAAAACCATTTCTAATATGTGGTTGCATCATTAGCCTTCAGGTTTTATGTATTAAGTTCTATCTTCCTGCCGTATCTAACGAATCACACTAACGAATCACCTCACTATATATATATATATATATATTTAGTGGG